>JARGYV010108861.1:13009-23766 GCA_029532675.1 Ornithodoros moubata | reverse complement strand
TTGGAGCTCGGTGAATGCGGTGTAAGAACGCTCGCGAATACGGCACGTTGAGACGCAGCCGATGAATCAACGACACCACGGCACGAGGTGCTGATCTTTCGTGTCAATTCTCCTACTTCTGGCTTGCTTATTATTTTTTCATATAGGAAAAGCTCAAGTAAGGTATCTCATGGTGCACTCCGTCAGCTACGACGGAAAATCTGCAAAATGATCACAGCTGTAACAGGACGTAAAGCAACCAAATATTAGTTAAGTAGCGTCCCTTTAAATGTCTGTCGCCAGTTATGAAAGTCGTCTAACCATTTTCAATTCTGGTCAGTGTTCTACGGGGTCTGCTGATTCATTCCTGCAATGTCAGAGGGCCAACGTGCTTTTGTAATAAAGAACGCAAGTCAATAAACGAATGTAATTTTCAAAGCTGGGAACAGAAGGTGACGTCACGAATCTCGTCGTGACATCACATTGTCGTTTCTGTGACATGCTGAGCATGCCGCAGCGCTCATTCCTTAACTTCCCTTGACCAAAACTTAAAGCGTGCTTTACCTGCGTGCTCCCACAGACACAAGGGATCACAAAAACTACTGTAGTTCTTTTGGTTGATGTTACTGTGCATGTGACCTCCAGGGGCACATTCTTTTAAGTCCAAACAGTTTCATTTTAAATTTTTGAATGAATAACGCTGCATTCGAAATCCCACTTGAGTTCCAAATTACGACTGTGCGGGCGAAGCCCGCTTTACACTCTGCCTCCTACGTCCTTCTTGTACATTCCTGTCAAATAAAAAACACACTCTTGTCTCACAATCGTCGCGACCTAGTAACAAAATATTACGCAGCTCGTGGTGACACCAATCTCACTATGTCCTTTGTTTCTTTTTTTTTTTTTTTTTTTTTTTGCAGTTTCTTAGTGAAGATGTAACGAAGGCTTCACATTCGCAATCCTATAGATACAATGCATCATAGGCGGAAAGTTTTCACCCAGGCGAGGCTGACTCTCGTCTCGTCTAAATAAGTCAACTAAATAGGTTACCGGAACATCGACACTAGCAGCATTTATCCACTTTCAGTCAGTTGGTAGCCAGCGTCCTCTTCGCACGGAACAAAACAAAACGCGCACGGTTGAGTACTGGCTGGGGGCCCGGGTGTGCTCGATCCCCCCCCCCCCTCCCCTGTGGAAATGAAATCCTGCGTACGCCACTGCTGGTTCCCTATTCCCCTGTTGTTCGTCTAAAATAATATGCGGAAGCCTATTAAATGTGTTTAGCCGCTAGAATAAAGGCCTTACGCTGTCCGGCTCTCACATCACATTTTATATTACGTTACACTGAAACTTTCATTCATTCATTTTTTTTTTCTCTCTCTCTCTATAAATCCTACCGAGAGTCGTCACGATTGCAGTAGTCTCGTCTACGATACTACAGATGGCCTTGGAGAAAATAGACTTGGTTCTATTCACTTTTTTTATATGTGTATGGTTCGATAAAGTGTGCGTGCGCTCGACCACAACCTTTTCAGATACAGTAAGAAATAAAATAAAAATAAATAAAAGCGTGAAAATTGGTTGCTTTGAGATGGAATATACTACAGGAAAAGACAAAGAGCTTCTATGGCTTAGATCAATGAAAGAAAAAAATCATCAGAAAAACTTCAGCGGGTTAGACTTTTCAGTAACTCTCTTGATTCACTTTCCACTCTACTGATCCAGACTTCAGCGACATGAGTGGCTGCTGAAAAGTAATTCGTGTCACGTTCCCTTCCTGGAGTAACTGCAACATTCAAAAACTGTTAAGATCTAAAACTTGCGAAACTGGACTTGTCGTCGTTTGGACTGAAAGATGATGTCCGTGGATGACAGATGCACACCGATGCCACCCAGGGGAACCTACAACCGTTTCCGTATTCTTTATGTACTGTGTGTATGGCAGTACGCAGGTCAAGTACGCTTTAGGTCTTTGTCACTGAAAGTTGTTCCTGTAGTCCCGACCATCCTGACCATGGGTTAGGGTAAACAAAATATGTCCTTCCACATTCGGGCGTTGGCCGATGTAACTCATGTGCATGCTTTCGATGTTCTCAACATTGACATCTTATTCACCAGTAAGCGAGGTTATATGCATGTAAAACATGAACATATGTGGCGAAACGCGACCACCACCGTGGGGCGGAACGGTTCCAGTCACTATACCCTAACCTCGACTTCGTGCATAACTTAACAGTTGAAGTTGAGATCGTGCATGGAGCACACTCAATGATAATTCATCTTAGTGAGAACGATAAATCCAGCGAAGGGAATGCTAATGAGAAACACTGCATTTCCTAATCTCATTGTCGCACGTGGTTACCAGGCTCTGCTATCTTAAAAAAATAAATCCCCCCTCACCAGGCTCAGGGGTCAGAGGGAGTCCCCACGTTGCATACCACGACGCGACGAGTACGCTTACGAAACGTGTTTTAAAAATGTATGTAGAACAACAGAATTAAAAAGTTTGTCGACAAACGCGCGGCATTCAATATCATCCTATAGAGACACCGCGTGCAATTCCTGGACTTTTTAATTTGCCGGAAATGTATGCAACAGCAAGGCAAACAGTTGAAGCCTGTAAATGTGATGCAATGCTGCACGTGTCCTTGTAGAATATGGGTTAGGAGCATTACAATTTCGATAAGGTCCCACCCACATATGTCGCGTTGGCGTGTCATGGTAAGTCAGGCGCATCGCATTCTGTGACTGCTTTTCATGACTGCATTCCAGCACCAGACGCACGCATTTGCCGTAATCCTCCACTTCCACGCAAACGTGCACGGGTGCGTGCTTCGCCTCCAACCGCTGCCCACGGTCAAGGAAAAAAAAAAAAAAAAAGAGTGATAAGACGTTTGAACCGAAATTGTAACAGCTTTCATTGAGAACGCAGCCTAGGGCGGCAGACATACGAACGACTCTCATTTGTATTCCTTGTGTCGCTTTAGCGTAAGTCTTCCTGACCCGCAAGCCAGTAAAAACGACCTGTTATGTCGATATACTACGGGGGTTTTGGATGTCGTCAACCTCTGTGGGAGCCGCGTCCACGCTCGGTTTCCCAATTAGATATTCACGGTCGCGGGATCGATGTGGAGTTCTGTGTCTCAAGCTCCGTACTCGAGACCGGATGTTCTCGCAATTATGTTGGGGCAAAGAAAGAAAGAAAGGCTGCGGGAAAAGTATCCCGGTCAGCCGGTTTGGCGGCACGAGTCGTTCAAGGAGTGAAAAAATGCCGGATGATAATATAACAGTAAGATAGTACCCTCAGAATCGGCTCATTTTGTTGAATGGCAGTCGTGGTGAAACCGCCGCACGAAGGAAACGCGTAGATCGAGCTCTCTCTCACTCTCTTTGTGTTTTTAATTATTAATTCGTATGGTTGCGTGTGTACGTCCTTCAGCGCTTCGGTATATAGCGCTTCAAGTGTGAAAGCTTTTGTTGACCGACCGCTTTACAGTTGTAACAGCGAATGTGTTGTTTACTTGATTAGAGGTGAATTTAATAAGTATTTAACTTACTTAGCGTCTCCATCAAGTATTTATTATTAAGTATATTAAGTATTATTAATTAAGGTTAAATTTAAATTTAGTAGTTTAGTTACCCTATCTTATTTGCAGCATGGCAAGGACAACATCGAGCGAGGCTCGGAAAGGAAGCGAAATATCCCACTTCTTCATCATGTGTTGTTTTTGAGGCCGAAAAAGAAAACTGCTCTTCTTTTCCTTCGGCCCTTTATTTCATTTCAAAAGTCACACACAAACTAAACACTTTCTGAAGCCTTGAAGGCAACAGATTACATTTACATTGAGAATTATTGAATCAGGCAATAGATTCTATAATAAAACAAGAGTCACAGGACAAAGATCGAAGAAAGCAAGAATATTGTATCCTCATTTCCTTCTCTTCCTTTTTTTTTTTTTTTTATTTAGATAAGTGCACTCTCATTGCATTCATTGTTTTCCTGTCTCTCGCATCGTGCCCGGATTCATTCAGCCTTGAAGGCGTTTACGGCACAAGGAAGTTCAACATAGGAGATTTTGTATCGAAACAACGATTGGTTATCGAAGGCAGTTTCATCCACTCATAGGACAGGTAGAGAGCCTGCCTTACTCCCAGCTGCTTTATTTCCCAGTAGGCGATCAAATTTCGACATCCAAAGTTGCGTCTTTCAACTTCCCCTCCTCGTCCGTTTTCTGGCTTCAAGTCCGATTTCGAAATAGTTTTTTGTTCATGGATAACTACACGTATAAAACTGGAGATGCGTACATTGAACAAGACAATAACGTTAACTGGTGATGATGAAGTGAGGTGATCAAGGCGGGCACGCGAAATGGGATTTTCGCGCTTCCTTCCTTGTTCTTCACCCAAGTTGCAGTTTCTATTAATATCTGTTGCGTAACTCGATGGCAGATACCAACCCATTTCAAGGTGCTGTTTCGCCTCAAGTAGTTCTTTGTTTTCAATAGCCCTTTTCCGGCGGATGCAAACATCCACCTTGGGAGGCTAGGCGTAATGGTCGTGCTCTCTTCAGCTTCTCTATAATATCAACTTGCGCTTTTTGTATTCTCGCTTGACGCAACGGTTCTTTTCAAGGTCTTCCTACTCAGGAAAGCGAGCACGTTGTGCGTTACAGGGGTGGATCTGTTTTATATTTGCGAGTAGCCACTTTATATGAGGAAGAAGACAGGAGTAACCTTCCCAACTCCTCTGCAGGCGTCATCCAGCCTGTCTTAGGAAAGAGAACACAATGCTCAGGAGACGACATTCCTCATCGCGCATCCTTCGAGTTGGCAAAGAAAGTCCGAGGACAGAACAAGTAGATTCCTTCGGCGATTACGACAGCAATTTGAGCGAACCATCTATAGGCGTAATCGTCAAGGAAGGTCCTGACGCTGTCGCGGATGCCATATATGTACCATCGACTTGTCGTAATTGAGCCATCGTGACATTAAACTTGTTCACGACTGCTGCGACAACATACGCTCACTGACACCGAAGCCATAGCAGTGCGCACTTTCTATACGACTTATATGATCACATACCAAGAATGTACGCTTCTGGAGAGCTTACTATACCGTTACGTGTAGTATATGGCTTCGGTAGAAACAGTTCGAGGTACTATGAGAATGGGTGTGGGCTTATCCGCGGTTACCCGAACGAGATTACGATCTGCGAGTAGAAAATCAGTCGCTTAACGGTTAGTTTCACATTTATTTTATTATTCTTTGCTCCCTCAGTTAGACTCTCTTAGACCCTCTCCTATTATGGCCCCTATTACTTTACTATATGGTGCGAGTGCATATTTTCACAGGTCCAGAGGTAGACAAGCCGGTGGTGCGGATGTCGTTACTATACTTGTGGGTACGAGTTTGGTGATCTGTAAGTGCTCGGTAGTTTACCAGTAGTTTACCCAGGTGACCAATACCGAGAGATCTCCAAATACTCATTCATGATGTCGAAACGCTGAAAACTCACTCGCACCCTGCAGGGATACTTACCTGTCAATATGAAACACATTGAACATTCTGATCCTTACGTACGGCTTCGTGGGCCGGTCGGTAGCGTGTCACCCCTCCGACCTCAAGGTTGCGGGTTGGACACTGGCAATTAGGTGGCGGGACACGAATAGCTTAGGTACGCCATCTTCCGTTAGCTGTGTAAAATACGGTGAGCCGTGTATTAGTCTACAGCCGAACAACTCTGGCGTCGCTCATGATCGATGATGTCTCGCGACGTGAAGCCACGAATTATTATCTTTCTTTTGCGATTTGCTGAGTCAGAGGACATTATGTGACGCAATGAAGTATCCTGCTTCCATATAAGTTATGAAAATCGGGACCGGGACAAAGCGAACGAGTGGCTACTACCGTTGCTGAAAGTGATTTCGGATCACCTCGAAAAGAATAACCCTGTGAAACAATGTATTCTTCGCGTCTTGAGTTTTCAGGGACATCCTATAAGAAAATGCGATCCATCAGTACAAGAGATTGTATCGGCAAGCTGACGCTTTTAATCTCAGACACCAATCAACTGGTTTCGCTTCTTTTCGTAGCTGACGGTAAATGGATTGCGAGTGTTGGTAGCAGCGCTGAGGTGGAGGGCTCAGACGACGAAATATTTTCGTATCGTTTTTACCGTGACGCTAATTCGTTCTCACGGTCAATCTGGCAAGGTTCCAGTTGATGGCACCGTGCCTGGCAACTCCAAATATGGGAATAGATAAGTAGTGTTTCCGGTCTTGTTCCTTCCATACTGGCGACGATCGTACCGTGTGACACTTAAAGAGGTCGATCCAGTCTTTCCTTTCAATCTCAAAGATCTCTTCCGTTGATTGCATCCGCACGGCTTTTGGGAAAGCCTCCCACGAGTTCACTGTGCCAGTCAATGGGGTAGTAGCTTCGTAGCGTCTAACGACATCCTTGGAGGAGAGAGAATACCGACTAGGCCTACATGTTTCAAACTTGCTTTATCTTTTTCTACGCTTTAACCGTTTTCTTGACCGTGTGATCGACTTTCACGATTTCTGGTCGTTATTCTCGTGGCTGCTGATATCAGGACGATTATGCGGTGATGCAAAAATTGCTAAACGTAGAGCTACAACAACAACAACAATGGATGACGATGATGATGTGGGGAATTTCACCACTCATATGTAGTGCGGTAACCTATTCCATTACTACGGTACGCGAAGTGACTGAATAAATGAGGGTGAAGTATGGATGTGATGACCAGGGCTGGCGTTCAGCTCGGTGGATTTGATGGCCTTGGTTATCTACAGGGATCCGAGTAGTCCGGTGATTGTGACGAATTTTAGAGACTGGAAGCATCTGTCGATGTTCTGCAGGTACTGATGTACGTTCCCAAAAGTGCTTCCAGTGCAAATAGCTTTTTGTTTAAACGTTGGACGACTAATTGAGCAAAGCTTATTATAGGCTGTCATGTGTGCATCCGACCTCCAGCACCCTTGACACAGAACTGCACCGCATAACATGTTGCCAACCAAACCCAATTTCGAATGGTATGCTTCACTCGATTAATACCTTAAAAACAATGGACCTACGCCCTTATGAGACACTTATGCGGCAATGCAAGCGACAAACACACACACACGACAAAAAAAAAAAAAAAAGACGACCACATATCATTTTTCTTCCGTCACGTCAGGACCGATATTATTCTTGATGGTGATTGGTTCTCCCCATGTTATTCCCCAAGTTCACTTTGTAGAACAACAACAACAGTAAATGATGATGCGATGCCCGCATGATGATGATGCGCACCGTGTGTCCACTTCTGGTAGTGTGCCCTACCCTATTACCACGGCGTGTGACGAGAGCAAATGAGGATGAAATTAAATATGATAAGGGCTGACTTTCAACTTGGTCGGTCTTGGTTGTCTACAGAAAGCCAAGTAGCCCGGTGCTAGTGACGAATTTCATGCAGTGTCGAAGCACCTGTCGATGTTCAGTAGTGCTGGTGTAAGGCACCCAAAGTGCTTCCAGTATCAAGGACTTTTAGTTTATCTTGTTTGGTCGTGCGTGTTCCAATCTTTTCTCTGTCCGTGGTATATGAGGTATAGTTCATAAGGACTTGATGAATGTCAGCCACGACGCCGCAGTCCGTGCACAAGCTGGGTGCCCAGCATCCAATCTTGTGCCCGAACTGCGGCGTGAATGGGACGTTGAGGTGAAACCTGTGAAGGAGGGAGGATAACAAGCGTGGCACTACGTTGGGCATATGAAACAAGAAGGGTCCACCTAATACATAAGTGATTGGTTGGTGATGTTCTGGAACCACTGTCAGTTTGTTAGAGTGGGTTCTTATGGTCTCTTATGTTGGGTTCTTTAGCCCCACTGGCATATAGAGAAGACACTGATACTTATACCGCACCTGCGTCGGTGTCTTTCAGGGAACTCAACGTAATACGCTGTATTCTTTTTGCCGAATAATTGTTAATTGTGGGTGCATGGCTTAATTTCGCCGTGACCTCGTTTCGTCGCGACCTTTCGTGACGGCCGAAGAAAATAGGAATAAGCGCTAGAGTTTTCTTCCGTGCGGCGTTGCCCTGCGTGACTTCCTGCGTCCAGCGAACCCGGCGGAGACTCGGAACCCGTGCGGAACGAAGGCGCGGAACAATCGGTCGGCTCTGGCCCTGAGTCGCATAAGGAGACCGCATTTCATTATCGTACTGGGATCTGCCGATTACCTTATTTTGTGGCTTCCACAATGGAAGGCCAAGTGGAACCTCCCGCAGCTGCGTGCGAGCATGATCGCTTCACATGGCTCGCTATCCAAATGCTTGTTCCAGCATATCCGTGTAAAGCGAAGGCGACCAGTCAAGGGAAACGTTGAATACAGTTGGTTGAAGCTAAATTGCGCAATAGCTAGCGAAATATTCTTAAGCTTTACATTTCAGTAGCAAGTATTTCTTGTAATTGCTTTAGGTGATACCCCATTTCGTTGTGTTCAAATAGACAACTCGTTTCCCGAATGACAACGAACTCAAATGAGGTCCGTGTAGCATCGCATTTGGTCACGATTCATGTTTCTTTTTCTTTTTTTTCACTGAAGTCCAGAACAGATCTTCATCACGAGAAACGTTCGTAACCAGCCCTTATTCAGAATGATACATATCCCCGTGTACCTCCCTTTAAAATGCGGCGCCTGTATTGGACAATGTTGTCCACCATATCACACACTGTTAAAAAAATTTAAACTTTTTTTTTTTTGTCTAAATGGCTTCTCCTGTAGTGCACCCTTTAAAAGGTATAAAAATATCCCTTTCGGAAGCTGTAATTTCTATACTATTGAGGGGCAGGTTATATACCTGAGAGAAGGATAAAATACATCCATTAAGGTATAAATTTTGCACTTTCAAAATGAGGAGCGAATACCTCATGTTATGAACAATATACCACAACAGGAAGGTGTTAAACATATATACCTCATGATAAAAATTGTGCACCTTAAATGGCAAATGTGAAATCTACACCTCAAGGTATAAATTATGCACTATAAATCGAAGGTTTAACACAGAAATTTAATCCCTTTTTCGTACCGTATTTTATAAAGCTAATAGCTTCAGTATAAATATATTTGCGTTGTGCACTTTCTGTGAGATGGCTGGCTTCTGAAAGAGCCAGAGGAGCAACGCATGCAAGATCCGTAGCAATAAACATATCTGATGAACGAAAACCTGGAAATGGGTCTGAACAACTTAATGAAGATTATGGAAATTTACAAAAGAAAATACATGAATTAAGCACTTTGCATTGCAGAAATGTAGGCTCAACGTAAAAGCTCATGTTCCTCTCGTCCGTTGGATGCATGGATCGTCTTTAAGGCAACAGCAACACGCCGCAACATGCCCTTCCGGATCAGTGCCACCATGAAAAGAAACTGTGGCTCCATTATTAGCGCAGCAATCTAAATCGTCGTTGTCTTCCTTTCTATTTTCGTGGACCAGACAAGACCCTTGACCAGAAAATATAAATTCGAGTCGTGCTGCTGGCCAACTTTTTCAGTTACATCCTTCGTTCCTTCCTTGTGCTAAGGCAAGTTGAGGCTTTTTGTCCTTTCCGTTCTTTTTTGTCTATTTCCTTCCTTCGTCATCCTTATTTGTGTGCTGCAGCCTCAAGACACCAATTTCTATCGTGTTCTTGGACCGTTGCACACCTCGTGGAGTACTCTGCGGAAATTTCACCTAAGTTTTTTCCTGCTTAGGTTATTTGCAGACGGTCCCGTCTGTTAGGCTCATCTAGGCCCTTGAGTACTATTAACAGACATAATAAGATGCGCTTATTGCTTATCACTGTCTGTATCTCTACTATTATATCCGTTGCCAAGTCGGTTGCTTTCCATAATGACTGGATATGTCTTCGTTTGAAGTATTTTTATTTCTTATTGCGCTCGCTCCGTAGCATTGAGAAATTTTAATCAAAAAAATTCAGGATGATGGTCGTTCAGTACGACAAAAGGATTATTTCGTAATAATTAAGCCAAAAGCGCAATAATGATAATAGGAAGGTATTCTGCAATAAAAGATACGTACCAAGAGAGCATCAAGTAATATTACGTCCTCCTCAACGCTTCTCAGAAAGTGAAATCAGACCAAGTGAATGAAAAATTATAAGCTGAGTTAAAATGCGCCCCTTCTACAGGTGCCGCTTGTAATCTGCACGGGCTAAAGGCAGCACCACTCAAATGCAGTCACCTGTCGTGAAAGAACCGCACGTGAAAATTGCACACAAAACCAAACGAAATCGCCCACGAACCTTTGGGCTGTAATAATGAGCGGTGGCGAACTGCGGCCCGAGTTCAGGGCACGTCTCCTTATGATAAATGCCAGTACCCGTCCGAGGTGAACCCTTTGCTGACCCCCCTTGCAGGTGAACGCGGTTTTCCCTTCATATACTGCTTCGTGCGTGCCGTACTGTCACGACCTTCAGCGGCATGGCGCCAAATTAGATTACCCCGGGGATTTCTAATCCGGTTTGCGCCTGGCCCAAGACACGGCTTTTAATGAATGCTCGAAATCTGGCCGCTGTTTTGCCCCTCCTTGGAATTAAGTGACGATCACGAACCGCGAGCAACGATTGCGTTTCGTCGACCTTGGGGAATTAGATTTTCAGCCGGAATTATTAACTCTCTCTCTCCACCACACCTCCTCACTCCTCGTTTCACTCTGGAAATCGGAGTCATCAAGGAAGAGGATATGGCTAACGGCGCAACCAACGGCG
>JARGYV010108861.1:0-12993 GCA_029532675.1 Ornithodoros moubata | reverse complement strand
CACAAATAAATTGTGCCGGTGGTCGCCTTCCGGCACCTATACTGCCCGTGACAGCGCCATTATAAGGGAAAATCCCATAGTTTAGTAGAAAACGAAGAAAAGTCGGAAATAAGCAGCATTCACTGTCGTTAAGAGAAGGCGGGGGAGACGCAAACTGCTTCTTTTCTTCTTCTTCTTTTTTTTTTACAATTTCTTTTTCCCATGTGCACTCAAGTGTTAGCTGGTCTTGGTGAAACTAAGCGCTAAAGACACCATTAACAACCACTCATTCACCGGCACACCATAGGGCACATGTTAAAAAGAATATTGAATTTTGAGGGCTCAAGCCGACGATGTATAGACGATGTAGCCGACTATATCGCATTAGATTGTACTATATTGAATTGTATGTACTCTTCGTACCAGAGAAGGCAGAAGGCAGAGTCGTGAGCCGTAAGCAATTAGAAATATGCTTTCATTCCTCTCGTTCTTCCTCGTGTTTACTTACTATGGCTGACGGAGATGAACACTCTTGACGCAATAACCAGAACTGTGACGTATAAGTATGTAGAATAGAATTGAAGCTATGACCCCGAATAGTAGAAAGAAAGATTGATTGGAAATTTTCGGTGTTTCAGCCTGGATTCGTAAAGCCTATAAATACTGTGGTACTTCTCTAGAAACTAATCTTTATCTTTACTTGATGTGCACTTCACGCCGTGACAGTGCGGACCAACCGCTATACACAATGGTACCATTCATTCCCTTGACTTGGCAACACGACATCCTTCTAATTGGTCTTCATTGTCTTATGAGGAAACCTAGTGTTTTTGGGGTGTTTTTCGTGTAAGCTGCTTCTTAGGTTTGGTATATGCTAACAGGAACATAACTGCACATAATTCTTGAGACAAGGGTCTCAAACAAACAGTTGTCTGTTTTATGCCCAAGGCTAAGCTTCTTTTCTCTCTCTCTCGTGCTATGCGATTAATTAATTAGTGGGTATTGATTTACTAAAATACTGGTGCGTGGGACGAGTGCTAATTTTTAATAGTTCGTAGTACACCCTGAGACAGACGCGCGGCTGCGACCGATTTCAGCGACACCTACACCTCTTCTTCTTCTTCCGGGATGGAATAGAGAGAAATCAGCCTGAAATACGGCTTGCCTCCTTGTGATGTAGGAGTATCTGTCACCGCAAGCAAAGCTGACTATTTGCCCTGGCCCAGCATACCCTAAACGGCGATTATTTCAATTGCAGATATTTGTTTCGGTGTATCAGGAGGAGACTGCATGACTCACGAACGCTCGTCCCATCTGCTTTTGTTCACGTCATAATTAAATATCAGGGCGAGCGGGGCTCGAAGGTCAAGCGCAGTGCCCTTTATTATGATATGTCCCGCGAAAAATAATTTTATCCCCTCCTCATCGCTAATTTTAGCACTTACACGAAAGCGGTTGCACGATTTTGGCGTCTGGCTAGAATGGCCAATGAATGGCTCGCAGCGCCCTCGCCCGTCACGCGCCGCCAGCACTGCGATCAGCCATTGTGGCTTGAACGCAAACCAAGTGGTTCGTTCCTGAAAAAATAAATAAATAAAAAGACTCCAATCAGCATTCGTGAGGGCGAACACATCACCACTCTCCCTTTGAAACTTGATTATCTTCATCGGATAGCCCATACTCCTGCCATTACTCGATACATTCCTATCGGCGATTACCCGCAACTGCGAAAACGGTCACATTACGATTTTTTTTCTTTTTTATCTTCTTTATTTATTTATTTTATTTTTTTATTATATTTATATCATTTATTTTATTTTTATTTATTATATTTATTTTTTTATTTTTTTTTTTTTTTTAGAATGCGGTGTCACTCGCGGCTAACTAAGATTTTTTGCTTGAATATTGAAGCGGGTAAAATATAAAATATTCCCGCAAAGTTTTGCGACGATTGGCCGGTGTTTCCTTTTAAATCAAGCGCTCCGTAAAGCGCTGGGAGACCCTTCCTTGTCCTCCTGAGAAAGAAGGCTGCGACGTCAGTGCTCCCTTGGTACACGTGTTCCTCTAGCGGCATAACGTAGTATTGCCGTACTGGTTCTCACATCATTTGAATTCATTTGGAATTTGTCAAATTTCCTCTCTTGTTGATGTTGCTAAACATTTTTAAGTTGAACCTACATGTGATTCTCGCTCTCAAGCCACCAGTAGCCAGAAATCCATAACACAAGCCAACGAGCTCGTTTCCGTTCAGTGGGTAGAGTATGGCGGTTCCCATGAATAAGCATTTCGGCGAAGGGAAAGGCATTTTCGAAGCTGAATAAAAAACAACAGTGGTGTTTCCAGCAGTAAGTCTGACGCGTGTCATATTTTGCTCCAGCCCTATTCGGCCAATTCGCCGCTGTTCTTGAACATTACACGAGGCAGTAAGCGCGCTTGCTCACTCGTTAGTTGAAAGCTGCAAATCAAAAGCAATCGATGTGGCCAAAGTGGCGTGATTTTTCCCTGAGGCGCACACGCACAGGTAGTAGTCAGTCACTGAAATATTTACACCCATCTAAGTTGAAGAATACTAGTATAACACATTAAAAAAGAAAAAAAAGAAAGAAGAAATTAACTTTCCTTTCCTTGAACAAGCACCAGAATGACGAAGGTGAAGGCAGAAGGCAAAGAAGAAGCACCAGAATGCAGGAAGAAAATGACATGACAGGTATGGCCAAACGCCGCCCTGGCTAATGGCCAATGGGGAGAAGGCAGAAGAAGAAGATATGTATGTGGCTGAGCATGATGGCGTTCAAACATCCCATGTGAACAAAGCATATGAAAGCCTAGAAATATTTGCTTAAATGGCATTGAAGCGAGCGCAGCCGGTCATGCAAACGTTGGCAGAGATGGTCAGGGAAACAAAAAATATGTCAAAGTATCCAGATTTGGAGATGACATACGCCCGCAGCCTGACCCACGTGGCCACGGGTAAGATTACCAAGGTTTTTGAGCTGACCACCTGATATGCCCGTCACAGTGCCATGAGGGGGCATGCCGCACAACCATCTGGCAGACGTCCTCACTCATGGCCATCACGTATATTACTGTTGTTGTTGTTGAACTGGCCTGATCGATCAGTCTTTTCCATTTTTGAATCGATGATCTAATGCACTTCCTGTTTCTTTTTTGTCAGATACCATGACACGCTGTACTTTCTTTTACTTTCTTTTTATTTTTATTTCGATATATGCAAATTCAGAACACGATGTACAGACAGGCTGCACTTGGGTAAGAATTAACCTTCATAAAGTATAATGAAGAACAGTTAAACGTATTATCGAAACTTGTCACGACTTACCGGTGGCAACCCCACTCTTCGCACTTGCTCCGCGGCGAGTGGTAGGATGATCACTGAAATGTTTTCAACTGCGTTAAAAAATTACAACTTTCGAGAAGTATACGTGGAGTCTAAGAAATTGAGGAGGGAGCCTGAATCTGCATAAGACTTACTGCGTAGGTGAACCGAGGTTAGGATGGCAATAAGCCCTAAGGATTTGAGTAAAAAGGAGTAAGGCATAACGATTACAATTTAATTAGGAGTCTTACTTGTGCAGAAGAAAGTAGATTCCTTCAAGGAAGCAGATATACAGTAAGTATCTCATATAGCCATGCACTACGCATATTATCTCCTTTCCACCAAACTCCTGGTACAGGCTATCATGCTTCATTAAAAGAAAAGCGAATAAAAAACAGGAGGTTGTCGTGAACAGCCATCAGGGACCGTAAATCGTGACCCAAGCCATTGAATCCCGTGTATATGAACGATTCTGCAGACATGGAACAACCTTCCACGCAGCCCTGTATAGATGTATCATCCAGCGCATGTTGAACGGCAGTCATTCTTGAGTCTTCAAGCACCAGATGCAGGAAGCTGCCATGGAAGGATATATTGCGCTATCGCGAAACAATTAATTAGATGATGGCGTGACTCCCGCGCGGTTCATGGGGAAGCATTTTAAGACGTCAGAGCGGCCTTTCTATTTTTTATTCTTCGTGCAAGGCGCCCCTTTCTGGGTAGCGAATTTTAAGAAAAACGTTGCGCAGAGCAGGCTACAGTTTGCAGCCGGATTTCCTTTCTATATTTGCCTAGGTATTGTAATAGTGACGACACGTATATACGGCAGCAGAGATTTCAGGACCCGACAGCGAACACTGCTCATCGTCACATCTTTCTATGAAGCTGTAAGTAGTTTCGCCTGTTATATATTACATTTATGCATACTTTACTCTCCCAGAGACTTTTTTGTAAATTATGGCATAGGACATACCACTAGGTAGGCATCTGATCAATGGTGGTATATACATAAAACGTACCGAAAACGGTATGCTGTCCATCTTTTTGTGACCCTTGCTTTCAAAAAGGCGTGCTCCCAACCAATTTTTGATATATAAGCGAAGCCTCGAAGAATCCCTCCCACTGAGGGACCCACAGGGTGCGCTGTCCACGTCCCTTCGGACATCGGAGAAGGTAGTAGTGTCCGACTTCCGTAGTACTACAGCATTCAGTTCCCAGGCAGCACAAGCTACTGTATTCCGCCAGCGTACCCTGCACTTACAAGACACGAATCTCTGCATAACGAAGGTCAAACCACATATGCCCCCGTTCTTAACAAAACAACCTGTTTCATCAACATCCCCGTGGTCATTATCTGTGCCAACTATCTCATTGGATGTTCTCTGCCTCCAGATCAAGAAGAACCTTCTCGCTGCAGCGATTCTCAAACTGTTGTCTCTGGAGATAATAACGAACAAATATATTGACCACACTGCAATCTTCACTGATGGCTCTACGACCTTGGACATCTCATCTGATTCATTTGTAATGTCATGACATATGGTCGACGACTATCACGTCGCGCTTCTTCAACGTCAATAGAGCTATACGAGGTACTATTATTTTTACGGAAGATTTCACACTGCGCTGCACGATCCTGGGTGGCATATACAGACTTAAAGGGCCCGTGACATCTCGCGGGTGAAGTGTTTGATTTTCATTTCCAGTGAAAGTCTTGAAGGCAATAAATGACACGCATCAGCCTTACCGCTGGAAACGCCACTGTTATTTTTTTATTCAGCTTCGAAAATGCCTTTCATCTCGCGGAATGCTTATTCATAGGAGTTGCCATATCCTAGCGGAAATGCGTAAACGCCTCCAGCAAAACGGAAACGAGACCGTTGCTCGTGCTACGGATTTCTGGCTACAGGTGGCTTGAGTGCGCGAATCACCTGTAGGTTCATCGTAGTAAAGTTTAGCAACATCATTAAAACAGTCAATGGCTTTAATTATTAGTCAGAAGCTGTAGTTCATCAAAATTATTTGACAAATTACAAATGAATTCAAATTATGTAAAAACTAGTACGGCAATGCTATGTTATGCCGTCATGGGGACAAGTGTAGCCAGGGAGCGTTGACGTCACAGCCTTCCTCCTCCGGAGGGCCCGGTGCTTTACGGAGCGCTTGATTCAAAAAGAAACGACCCGGCCAATCATCGCGAAGCATTGCAGGAATGTTCTATATTTTACCCCCTTCAATATTCAAGCAAAAAAAATTTGCTGTCCCGGGCCCTTTAAAGAGTGCCGTAAAATGTATTGAAGACATGGGCAATTAAAGGATCCGTAGCCCCGATCATCACTGGCGTCCTTGAACAACTTCAGTAGCTCAGTAACAAAGGGCACAGTATCGCCCTGCAGCGGACCCCAGGTCACTGCGGCATACATGGAAACAAAAAGGCCGATACTGCAGCAGCTGAGGTTTTCCTGTTGGCTTCACCAATGGCTGCTTCCCAGTTTCATTTGGTATTGCTGTCCCATGGTGCGCGGGACGTACACATATGCGCTGGCTAGGAATGTAACACCGTGACATGGTCACTTAAACTGGTTTCAGAAGCCCATCAAGGCACATGTCGTTTATATCGCGAGTACCCGATTCATTCACAAGTTATGCAACATGATGGTGGTGGTTACATCGCTAACTGCTAGCCGTTGCTGACCTCGCTAGGGGCAGGCGAAAAAAAAAAAATGGCTTAGGATGTTTCCTAGCGTGATCCTTGCGGATCGGTATTGAATGGTTTGAACGAAGTTAAGAACTTTTCGATTAGTGGTCACACCCAGCGGCAATAGATCGTTAAACCATAGCTTTACCACTTCACTGCGAGACGCGCTCACGCGAAGCAACAGTCAGAACAATATTATTCTGAACTCATACATGCTAAAAATGAAGGCGACATCTATTAAGGTAGGCTGGACAAGACAGTTATTGCACCGCATACCCTAATCGTTAGATTACATTATTCAATGTCTTTTTCTTTCTTTCTTTTCGCGAGCACTTCGAAAAACAAGGATGCGCGTTGTATATCTAGTGTGCGCGTGAGAAGAACATACTGATGCAAGTAAGCTTGATATCGTGAAAGTGCATTCACCTGATACTTGGGCCTAGATACCCTGAAATAACACCGAAAAATAAAGTACCATAATGAGCTATCGCTACTTGAGCCCGCAAACAGAAGCCACAAGTTGAGGCTGCCATGTGGTAAGAACCGTACAACGTCACACTTCCTCAGCATTGCAAACAGGGCGAGGAGTCATCTTCTGTTCTTCGCTCTTATCTTGGAATCTGAATCGGAGTGTGTTTTCCACCTTAGGTGAGTGTTCTGCGGAAACAATAGACACCTCATCGAACATAGCGATCATAGGGCGGGGGAACAATAGACTGATCCGGTGGGGCCGCCAAAGCTGAACTGCTAGCAGTTATTAAATCGCCAATTGCGAGGATGATTCGGGTCAGCAGCAGGCATCAGCCAACCAAGGTCGTGCAGGTTTTCAAGTTTCATCTATTGTTATGGTGTCTTCACGTCCCCTTCATGTGCCGCATTGGGTGCGGTAATTACGGGCAAAACGTGATAGGCATTGTGCCTTACAAATTCGAATCTTTCTTCTCCGCCACAATGAACTGCAGTGCGGTTGCATGAAACATCTTCCTTGGCCCCCTTGTCGTGGGAAGTGCTCCCCTGTCGTGATCAGTCGCGTTGTCATCATCGACACCATGACCTTGTCCATATATTCAAGTAAGGTACAGGCTAAACAATTTCAGTACAGAAAAAAAGAGGTCGAAAACAGTTTAAAGAAGTGATCAATACCTTGACCCGGTGTAGCAGTTCCTGGGTTATGGTTGCAGCATGTCATGCGTAGCTCAGTGAAAAGAGCAAATGTTGCGCCTGTTACATCCTGTAATGATTGAACAAGAAAGAAAAGGGTTTCTAAATCTAAATTGAGTGGAAGCTATATAAGAGCAGCTCAAAGCACGAGATGTGCCTTTGCCATGGTTTCCCTCGAGATCTCCAAAAGTTATAACAGTATTGCGCACCCTGTTTTTCTCCGGCTACTCCGTGTGCTGAGCATTCCAGGGTACTTGGATTACAGAATTTCGTACTTCCCGTTCCTTCTGCCGTAGCAAGGACATCTCCACGACCGGCGTATTCTCCCAATCCCGTAGAGTCCCTCCAGGATTGATGCTGTTTTCTATACGGTTTATTCTCTATATGTCCATCTTCTCGTTTGCCCGGCCCATCTCCACAATGACCTACGCGGACGACGTTGCATTCTTCACCTCTGTCCCTTCGTTTGAGAAAGTCCCACTACATCAAGACTACCTTGATGCGATATATGCACGGGTCAATCAGGTATGTTTACGCATCAACTCAGCAAAGTCTTCAGTCCCCTTCTTCAATAGCCCATCAACAACTGGGATAATATTAGAGCTTCTGGTCCAGGACAGGCGCCTTCCACACCGTCACTAGCATGAAATACCTCGGTATGATCTGAGACTGCCGTGGCACTTGAACATAGACAGCCAGGCGCGTAAAGACATTAAAGTGCTCGGCTGGGCCCTAAGATTCCACCACGGTCGTTATGGCTTACGACAATGGGCGCTAATCATTTCATGTAAGCTCTACATCCGATCCATCCCAGAGTTTGGATGCGTTCTTTTTTAAGACAATCGGGTAAAACCGATTTCGCTTGGTGTTGGGCTTGGGCAAGATCATGTTGTTGGAGCTCCATGTGCTTCGAATGTGTCTCGGACTCCCCAGAATTGCTCCCACTGGCGTCCTATATAAAGAAGCACGCCTAATGCCGCTCGATTCAAGATTCCACATAATCACCATCAGGACCAACGTTCGACTACTCTGGCGCCCGATAATATGAGTTCGTTCAGGAGATGCCTGTATACTCGCTGCCACAGCTTCTTGCAGAAGTTGACGTTGATCTCGCGCAGATTCACCTGGATGTGGCCAACAAACTCGATATATTTCCACAAACGCGCAGGGACCTCCCTGTGCAGGCTCTCCCCAGTATGTTAGAAAGCCACCTCGCCGCTCACCCAGCGCATCTTGCTATCACCTCGGACGGATCTGTAGTGATGATGCATATGATGCAACTGATTTGTCTCTTGCAGAGGTTTCTTAGATGATTTTTATGACCGTCAATTTTGATTTCACCTTCGCAGCCACAGTGTTGAAAGATGCGTTGCGGCGAATCTCTCGATTCTGCCACAGCTCCCGTTCATTCTCTCGTGACGCATAAATTCCTAAATTATTGATAGCTGTGGCTAAGTGATGTTCTCTTTTGTGGAACAGTCGTTGTCTCTTCTGCTATACGAACACAGTCAGGACAACTCCTTTTGTCCACTTCACGCATTTATCTTTCCATTTGCTTGAAATGGGTTGCCACCATTGCTTATAAAAAAAATGAACGGTACGAAATTTGGTTAACAAGTACTCACTGCTGAGCAGAACGTGCACTGAGAGTCGATACTTTTCACCATGTCACTCATTCGTATAACAAGGAATAACGATGTTAAGGTTTGACCACAACAAGCAATCAAGGTAGGCAAGGACGGAATGTGATCTAGGCACGAGCAAATAACCCGAAGCGGTCTTGTCATCCATCAAATGTAAACAAGAAAACGGCATAGGCTTCACACTATGCTTTCTTCAGAGGTCATGGTCTAGTGAAGACCCAGAGAAAAAGTAGGAAATGTATAATTTGAGTTCTGACGAACATACGACATTTTCTTTTACTTATTTCTTTTATTTTATTTTTATTTAGTATTAATTTTTTACTTATTACCAGTGCGGGAGTAATAGAAAAAAATATTTATTAGGGGCAGCTTGTGGAAATTTAAAAGTCGATTTGACCAGTCTAAGGTGTCACACTCAACGATAGCTTGTGAAAGACTGCTATGCGCATGGATGGCGAGAGGGAAAAATGGTCTCAGGCGGTTCCACTGAGCAACATATCGCGTGAGACTTTTGCTGTGCTTAATACGAGAACTACCTCATGTCCTGAAAGCGACATACTCTTTGGCATCCGTATGGTTCACCCGTTTTGTTATGAGCCGCAACAGTTGTAGTCGATGAATATTTGCCCTAATCTCTAGTAGTGGCAGGCCTGAAGACAAGAGTAACTGGGTGGGAAAATCTTGCCGACTTTACCTTTTATAAATGAGGTACATTTTTATTTTATTTCCACATATGCGTTTGTTTTATATAAACCTTGGTGGTGCTGTTGCCAGGTGTATGCTATGCGGTGCTTAGCCAATGAGGCGATAGGCGAGGATCGTGCTCAGTCAGTCAGTAGGTATCAATCAGCAGGACAGTCGGCAGGTAGCCGACTGTCCTGCTGTTCTCTGCTGCTGAGAGAGAAGTAGTCCCAGTGGTGGTGGCTCCAAATGAGAGGAGGTTCTCAGCCAGTCGGAGTCCTGCGTTCCGGCAGACTTTTGCAAGGTGTCGATTGCGCTGAAAGTCGTAGAGAGCACAGTCCAAACGGAAGTGTTCCACGGTTTCATTGACGCCACAGTGAAAGCACAATCTTATAATCTTGTTTTAGTACTGAAACTTGAAACCAGTGAATTACTCTTCTCTCTTCACCTTAATATTTTTTCCGCCCAAAACCACATGAATATGAGCAGTACGTTTTTATTCAATTCCGTGGTAGCGCAGCAAGACAACTGAGCCGTGTAACGCTACTCAGTGAGAACATTTTAGAGCCTGTTAATATCATAGCAAATCTGCTTCTTTCGTCTTCTTCTTCAACTTAACTTCTTTCTCGAAGTGAGGCTAAGCCATGTCCAAGGCCTTGAGTAAAAAACAAAGGGAGATGGAAACTGTGGCACGTGTATTCTAGTTTATTGCTGCTTCATGCACTGCATCCTTGCCGCGGTGAACTCTGCAGAAGCAAATTTATGCACAACACAAGAGGTGACTATGAATCTGTTAGACACAGAAGCTTTAACTCAGTTGTGGAATCGCATTCATTCGCGCGTGTAAAAGGGGCTATTTAACGATCGTCTGCGCAAAGAACTTGTGCTTGCCTCCAAGGTGATTCATTGGATTTCCTTCATGAGTAGTCGTGTGAAGACCTTCGAAGTTGCACATGACTGCTTTCATTGCGACCATAAAAACTTAACTGCTAAAAACTCTGGGCTCGTGGTCAATTTTGTGTTACGCCGCTCAAGGTCCGATTGCTTAATCTTGGCCGTTGTTCTCATTTTATCTTCTCGTTTGTGCTTCCTCGTAGCTTCGGGAACGGAGTGTTACGGGCGCGATATTTCTAAATAATACAATAGTATGTTGTGTGTGATATCCTGCCTGTTACAAGTAAATAATCACTCTGGATGTTCAGTATCGTTACGAACTGGATCGTAGCGGTAATACCGGTGATGGAAAGAGCGCTACTCCACCTGCCTTAATTGAGATGCATGATGATAATCATAAAACCATCGGCGCTAGTAAATATGTTGAGGAAGACTTTCGCGAAGTAAATGGAAGTCTGTAAGAGATCGACAGTGACGTATAATCTGTTTACTCCAATGATAAAGCTAAATTCCAAGGCAATAGAGGTGGTGGCTCAGTATAGAGCTGGCTCCGAACATAATGTGTGATGGAACATTCACATATTGCTTTGTATCTGATAATGGACGTCGTACCACCAATTAACTTCCTTGGTTAAGGCAACAGCACAGAAGGAAATAAATTTTTGGCACTTGTATCATATGCTGTTTCCTGCGATCAGCGTGCTACGTAGCAGTAGCCATCCTCGGCCCTTGGGACACTCCGGTCAGCCAACGAACTGCCCTGCGTTTCTTTGTCGAATTCCTTCGACTCACTGGACTGCTTGACATCCTGTAGCCTCCTTGTCCCGCTCACCATCTTAAACCCCCCCTCCTCACCATCATCCCCTCACACTACACTCAATAGCAATGGGGGTAGCACTCTACTCGCCGAGCAGGGAAATTCCCCACATCACCATCACCATTTAATTGTTGTTGTTGTTCCTTGTCACGGTAAACTGTGTAAATATACATTGTTAAAAGCTTGCTCTTTCTATGCACCTAAAGGTGTAAAGAAAGCATAAACGGCAGTGCTAAAGAACGATGCTTTAGCCCTGCTCGATACTTTCTCCGTTGCACGCTTCTTTCTTGCAACACAGGTTTACGATCAACTTCTTGGTAGTGACTGCGATGCAGTGTTTCTAGCCGTCTTATGCGGATAGTTCTATTTTGAGAGTGTTGGAAACAATATGCAAGCAAGCACTGCCATCACCTTAGTTTTGACTAGCCTCTCTCTCTTGGTTGGAATGCGTCCCCATCCGACCTCGCGGTCGGCGAATGCATTCATGATGGACTTCACGGACCTTATTCACCATGACATCACGGATTCTGATGTGAAGTTCAGTAAAATCCAACAGCTGGAAAATACGTGAGTTTGATTTTGAAGTGTGAATGAGTTTGAAGTCGAGATGAGTTTGAAGTCCTGCGGGTTCCGTGAGTTTGAACTCAAATGAGTTCGTATGAGTCCGCAGTCCTGTGAGTTTGAATGAGTTTGAAGTCCTGTAAGTTCGGATGAGTTTCTAATCCTGTAAGTTCGAATGAGTTTGGGTTCCCGTGAATACGAAGTTGCATAAGACGTCTAACGCACAGAAAGAGATGCTCTTGGGAGGATAAAGTCAGTATGAGACTGGATTTGATTATTACAATGATTTATATGATATGAATATTATAATTCCGGCATGACCTTGAAAGTTTCCAGTTTATAGAATGCATTGTTAGGCAGTTACTTAGAGTTCAGTAGTTCTGATATAATCCTTTTTACAGGTTCCCTCACCCATATTAATCCACTGGTCACTTAATTTAATCTAGGCACAACCCATTTTAATCCTGCGATCAATCAATCTAATCCAATCGTCAGTGATGTCATATGACCATTTATGGCTTTCCATGACTATTTTCACTATCTCAGCGCGAAAGACACTGTTTTCGACTATTGCTGTTCTATGCATTGCAACGGAATGGTATGTGATTGTTATGATGACTTATGAGTCCTAGGGTTCCGCGTTTTCGGTATCAACCGAAAAACACCGAATACAAATGAATGCCCGAGGAAAAATTAGGGGGATTAATCGCTGCACACGTTAAATTTAACGACAGAAGTTGGCTTGTGTGCGCTTTGTTTTTCTTTGTTATTTTTACACGTTCCTTTCTGGTATCGCGTTCGAATCTTGAACCCAAATATCAAGCCGGGGATGTCTCCTGACTTTGGGTGTTACGAAGATTTATTTCGTCTTGTCCTCCGGGACTGCGACACCATTGACGCACTTTCTAAGGAATTCAATTTATATCGTCTGCATCCCATCAAAGAAGCAGTAGAGCCTCCTACTTTCTCGAGGCTACACGCAATGGACTGGCCTGTGCTCTCACAGTGTGCTTTGGACATACTGGCTTTCCCTGTGTCCAGTCTAAATGTCGAGAGGGCTTTCTCGATGCTGCGCGTGGTAAACCGCAAAGAGCATGCAGCGATGTCCGACAAGAACCTGGGCAAGCATGCCTGCATCTATTACAATAAGCTTAAATGAGCTCTGCTTTCACGATTTATGTACCAGCACATCGCTGTGGAGCAATAAAGTGTTCCTTTTGTG
>JARGYV010108859.1:0-36829 GCA_029532675.1 Ornithodoros moubata | reverse complement strand
TTTTTATCTCCCCCCACCACCCTGCACATACATATTGTTGGTGGAAAAATAAACAAATAATTAATTAAAATATAGAATGTGTGAGAATACTAATATTCTTTTCACCTGACACTCTTGATAGCGGAAGCATTGAAGAGCCACTCATGAATTTTCCTGCATTTGCCCTTCAGTGTCTCAAGGCAAAGGTTCCTTACTTCAATGCTCTTTTCCTCCGCATCAACATTCACTGTGACATAGCTTGGCATCATGACCTTGGATGGCTCAGACACTAATATCTAAAATCAAATGATGTAGCAGTTGCAGTTGCTGTTAGTTGCAGTTGTTAGTCGTGTAAAAAATACAGAAAGAAGCCCTGGTACATGCATATAAGCAAGTGGCCACACTTAACAGTTCGAGGTAGGATCAAAACTTAACGATTAATGTTGTGGGTATCTTGAAGTTGAGTAAACTGAAGCCGTCCCCTATAAATGCTTTCTGTTACCACCTAAAAACCATTTAGAACACCTGAAAAATATTGCTATTTACAAGAGAACTCATAGATCGTAATTTATGACAAACAAGTTGTTGTGCCAAGCAATGGGCAGCATGTAGGTCCAAACTATTTTTTTATGAAGGCAATTGCTGTTCACTGTTCACAAGCGCTTCCTTTTTGTTTTTCAGGACATTCTACTGTTTACTTCTTCACCTCTTCCTGCATCTTTCTTCATTTGAAATGATTTATGCCCTCGTAGACAAGTTCAAACCAATATAAATTTCTTCCTACCATAGAACTGGGAACAAATGGTAATACCTGCACCTGAACCAAACTAATAAAAATCCCACCTTGGCACTCTGGCCCAAAGTATTTTCAGCATCACCAACTAAAACTGATTAAAAGATAAACTTACGTGAAACCCAAACCATCCTAGAGGCAAAATCAAATATAAAGTCACTTTACATTTGTTACGGTTACCCACTTTGTCATATAGAAGACCACTGCTGAGAACAAAGCTGCTATATACATATCTGGGTACATGCATGTAATGTGGAGCTAGAAATGTTGAATGCTCCAAGGTGATGACCTGCTACGCTTAACAAGCAAGAAATGACTGCTGACAACTTTAGTCACACAGTTAACTGCGCAACACTGAGAACTGTAGCCGAAGAAAACAATTTTTTTCCTTAATAATAGTTTGGAAAAAAGCCAAGTTAATAACCTACAAACAGCAAAATCAAAAAGTAGAAGACCCCTGCCACTGTCAGTACAATATCACAAATGCAGAAGTAATTTACTCACGGGAAATCGTATCATATTTTCGATGTCTGAGCAGTAAGCAGCGATGAAAAACTCTACCCAGAAATCAAACACCTGCAATGGTCATACAAAGACACAACGAATTCAGCAATGCTTGCAGGTAACACAGAACACATGAATATGTCACAATTCCTCTTCACCTGTTCTTCAGCGGACTGTTCAGCATCTTCTGGACGTTTCCGAAAGTGGCAAATAAGCCTGATGTTTCCGAATGTAGATTTTAGATACCTAATAATCAGAAAATAAATGAATGAGATAAATACCTCATGAGGTAACATCAAAGCAATCTCTGTATTCCTACCAATCTGGAGGCTTGAGGCGGAACATGCATTCAGCAGCTTGTATTGCCTTTGCGTAGTCTTCAGCTAAAACGCTGATCTCAAAAAATGTGGCCACGTCCCAATAATCTGCCAGGGAGTCCAGGCTGCCTTTTAGTCCTATTAGGTGGTTGAGCCGTAGACTAATTTGTTGCAGCTCCGATGACTTAGATAGTTCATGGCCGTCAATGACAAGTAACGTGGCCAGATTTACTCCTGCATACTCATTTGACTGCACTTCAAACCCTTTCCGGTACCTGTGAATGACGAAAAAATAGACAGCAGTGCTACATGGGAGTCACCTTACACACATAAAAGTAATTATCAAACAACAATGAACATGAATTTCAGAAGAAACTTCATGTTTGGCTCAAACAATTAGCAGTACAAGTCACAATATGTGTATGCAAATAACAGCAAATTAAATGTTGAGCCTGTGCTTTCTGGAGTGGCACAAGGTTCAGTACTTGGTCCCCTCCTATTTATTTATATTAATGACATCCAATCTAGTCTAGCATCTTCCGTGCGTTTGTATGCTGACGAGTGCGTCATCTACCATGAAATTAACAATGCATCAGACATGATCTCACTTCAAGTCGATTTAATTAATCTCTCTACATGGTGTTCCACGTGGCAGATGGAACTGAACTTATCGAGGTGTAAATGCATGACTGTGTCCTGTGGTATGACAACTAACAGCACTTACATGATTGATAGCTCCTCTCTAGAGTTGGTATCTGTTTAAAAACATCTGGGAGTACATATCTCTAACGACCTTTCCTGGCACACTCACGTCCAGTATATCGATTGTATTTGAAGCCTAAACCTTTGTATCCCACCTTTTGTTAATACTTACCACTCCCCTCTCTAATGCCCCATGGCCCTGACAGTATGCTAATGAATAAATACGATCCCCTATCATCAAGTCTTCAGTGCCTAGCAAAATGCTGTATATACATGCAGAATGACTCATAAGCATGGTACTCAAAACGACCTTGGGGGTCGTGGTCACCCTGATATGATTTATATGCCGCAGGGGCGGAGTGCAGTAAATCCTTACCAGTGAATGGCATTCTTAAGGCTCTCCTGGTCTGTGTAATCGGACTCTACAAACTTGTCCTTGTAGATACGTCCACAAAGGCACAACATGTCAGGTACATGGTTTTCTTGCTTCTGAAGGGCGGCAGTTATGACTTCCAGCGCACGTTCTCTGTCCCCGGGCTGGTTGCGCCTGCACAGTGACAAGGTTTAAAGGAGATAAGGGCTGCTGAAGACTACATGCATTACTAGCTCATACTCTACATGCAACACACAAAGATGTAAACAACTTAAATTATGTCCACTCATAAACATCACAAAAACCAGCTCAACAACAGCATATAAGTCCTTTTTAACACTTGGTGAACATTGTTGATTTTCCGGGGCTCACTGACCTGTTAAATGCAAATGCATACTGATAATGGATAGCTGGTGTAGATGTGAATTTGATGTTTGGCACAGTCTTAAGGTCGTCAACAAGCTTCACCATGGCATCATAATCCTGTGAATAAAAGGAAAATGCTGAGGGGACTCTGGTGAATTACACTGAAGAAATTAAGGTACAAGCTTACAACATGCAATTACCAACAATTTCATTCTACTTAAATAGGTAATGCAGATGCCCATTGCTGTGACAGCTGTTATGGCTAAAAAAAACTGCTTGCCCATAATGAAATGTTAGCACAGTACCTGAATATCTCTGAACGAGATAAGCATGTTGAGGACAACGTCTCCAGATATAATGTTTGGATCGTCCAGTCGCTTTCGAAAATTGTGCAGTGCCTGCAGGAATGAGATGAAAGCGAATAACACTGTCACCGTATTCTCCCTTCAGGCATTCGAGAGGATTACAGAAAAGTCGCTCACTTTGGCCAGTTCTTCACCAGTGTACATGTCTCGCGCTTTCCTCAAATCAGACAGAAACTTCTCTTTCATATGGGCTCTGCACACAATGGCATCATTCGGGACAAGTTCTTATGGAGCGTGTTCCAAAAAGATGAGGATATGAAACTAACTTTGTTTGTACTTCGGCATCTAAGAAAAACTTCTTCAGGCGACTGTGAAGGGCCTGTTTGGACTCAACAGTCTCTTCGGTGACGAGTGCCACTCCCGATAATTCGGTGACAACGCAAACATTGCTGTCGTTTACTTTGTACGTACACAGTGGGTAATTAGAACACGCAACCTGAAATACAAAAAGTTAGTAAGTAATTTCTGTTTTCGGTGCAATTGGACGCTTCACAGGGAAATGTGCTTACTTTGATTGCATATGCTTCACCAGGGGTGTGGTCATTGTACAGAATCATGTTCTGTTTCATCCCAAAGCTTTCTCTCACCCCAAGGTGATAAAATAAGGGATTTCGCTGATCCTGTAAGTGATAACCCCATTACTTCATGAGAGCACTATGATAAGGATTGAAGTCCATCTGACAGAATAAGTATGCACAGTGTGTAACCGCCCTACCTGCAAAGACACATCTACAATGGCTACATCTGCATTGTAGAACAGATCCAGTACTTTGGTCTCGCCAAAGTCGAGTTTCTTGAAAGGCAACTCGTGCAGTGTGCCCCCGATGCAGCGTGCTGCCTTCTGAATTTCCTCGTAAGCTGCCTTTCGTTGTGACAGACGTCCCAGACCGGCCCCTGCTCCTGTGACCTGCATTTGAAGCCATCAGTAGTAAGCTGAGATACCAGAATGGGTCTTTAATGATGGTGTGTTGAAAATGTCAGCATTGATGCTGTTCAAATGCTATTTGCACTACAAACCAAAAGAATCTGTGAAAAGTGCACAACTAGAGCAAATTTAAGCCCACATATGCCAAGTTTCAGTTGTCTGAAGCCATACCAGGTCAATGACACAAATTATATCCATTTTGCTGCGTGGGCAGCTGCTGGGAAGGCTGCAGGTCGACCGTGCATCAATCTCGCTCATGGCTGCAGCTGTACAGCTCACTTTGGCAGGGACTTCATCTGGGTTACTGCACCCCCTTCTGGGACGACACAAATAAAAAACCGACATTAAATAAACGAAAAGGCAACAACGCGCGAAAAAACGATCAGTTGTTTGCGGCATCTGTCGAGAATCTCCGTGTCGCTGGATATCGAATTTAATGCCAGCCTCTCATTGAAGTTAGTTTAGCAAGCAGGGTCCCTGATGCTAAGTTTCTGCTATGACAGCAGAACGCGTAACATGCGTGCCAAACCATTTCTTCGGGAAGACACTCTTATTTTCTCAAGTCGCATATGTGAGATCAGCTGATGCCCAGTGCGCCGCCAAAGATGGCTCCAATTCCGATTATGGACCCAAGAAAAACCAATCGCAGAGTTCAGAGGAGCGTTTTAATACCTGCAGTATCCAGATCACCGGGGATGGCTACACCTCGAAAATTTTTCGCGTGCTGTGTACCTTAATACGTAGTTTCTGCTGTTGTTTTTAGTCCGTGAAAGTGACTTCGGTCTTGGGAAACGCTCCGATAAAACGCATGGCGTTGTGAGCCTCATCATGTTCGATAGCCACCGTTTGCATCCTTAGCTACTTCTACGAGACTCCATAAGGGGGAATATATACCTTTTAAGCATGAGAATGACATCAGAACAGCTACAAGCGATACACAAGATAACAAACCATGGCCGGCGCCATAGATTTTTTTTTTTTTTTGCTTTTGTCACGTGGTACGCGAAAGAAGGACGTGGAGGAGGGCTGGAGTTCTTTCAAATTTGCAAGTTCGCGCCAAAAGTGTGCGAGCTTGCTCAAGCGCTTTGTGTAATCAAATCGTGCATTATTATTTCTGTCGGTATTGGAAGGGTAATCAGGTGCTGAATGCCATCTCTCAGGAAAGAAACAACTCTATGAAACATGTTTATCCACACACTTTCCAAGAACCAACAAATAACACTTCCAAGGCTGTTGGGCTGTAACGTAACGGGAACTGTTAGATAAACAACGAAGAGAAACGCGAGAGATGCTGGTGGAGCACATACTAAAACAAAATGCCTCATTTTGGAAGCTGTCGATATTTCGCACAGGGACTGTGCCTCTTCTACAGAAGAGAGGCGTTTTGCTTTAATTTGGATGTGCTAGAGCTAGGCTAGGTATCTGGACAACTGGTAAGCTGCTTGCGCGGATCATCAATTTCAGCTGTTCCTCAAATGTTCATGTACTATCTACAAATAAAATGACATAAACGCAGGCAAGCTAGTGGGAGCTCAGACGTATTTTGCTATGGATCACGTACATCCACGACCATCCACTGATTTCATCAAATATTCCAGTATATATCCTGTTACAATGAAGTAGACCTGTCAAATTTTCAAGTTATTCAGTTCCTCTCCGAACTTTCCTTGCCTACTCTTGACAAATGCATTACGGTCTGAGTGTTAGATTTCCATCAAGTCACAGAGAAGCTCTCATCAGAAACATCTCATCAGCTTGTCACGAGTTACCTCCGCTCAACCACAATAATGTTTTTAGAATCGATTTATTGTGCACCTCTAACACACTTCGCATATTACGAAGGGGCGACCCTCGAGCACGGGTCACTGAGCAAATATTTATTTATAGTTAGTGACAACTCAAGTCCTACAATTCTGCTCCGTTCACTTATTCGTAGGTGTTCCATGATTGGCTTACTCCTCTCGCGTTACGCTTCCGAGCGATGACATGGTGCAGGCAATATTACCGTTTCAGCTCATACTGATTTTCGAAATGCGAACAATGATTGAGTTCGCACGTGTCGACCTTAATACACCTCAGGTTCCATCGCTTCATGTGTTCAATTTCGCGGGCTTACTTTACATTGTTATATGTTATATGATTGTCCGGTTATCTTATTATCCCGTTATATTATCTCGGTGACGTCAGGTCCATCATGGCTCATCGCCGCCCTTCGCAATAGCCGGACTACGTTTTTCTCTCGTGCAATCATTCCGCGTGGGCGGAGCACAATATTGGGACTTGACTTGCACTAACCATAAATTATATTATATATAAAATGTATAAATTACTGAACAGCCTTCCCTTTCTTTTTTTCCTGAAAAAATCAGTGTTCAAAAACTGCCTTATTTTCTACGACATATCTCTTCTTGCATTTCACTCGCGTTTCCGCTTGACTCTGTAGTGCCTTTAGCTGCTTTGTAGCATAATGTACTGCCATCGAATGCTCGTTTACAAGATTTTTTTTTCAGTTCCGCTGGCTTCATATTCTAACAGGAAAAGAGCTTCCTCTGGATAAGATGCACACTCCGCGTACCTCGCACACCTTTCTATTTGTACTGTAATAAAGCAGTTGGTCGTCACGATCACGGAGGGGTAGAATGGAGTACTAAATACTGAATTTTGAAAAGTATATGAGTAAAGTAAACTCACAAAAGCAGCAGATTACATAAAGTTACTTTAAGGCGCTTTTTTTCATAAATTTGCTAGGAAACACAAGCATAAACAGAAGAAGCAACCAGGAAGCTTGAAACAATTAAGCTGACAAACCCACAAAATAACACAAAACACACAATAACGTCATATTTACATTGTGCGATACTACTAAGTAACTTTTGTAACATAAGTACTTTTTTGTCATTGGTGCAGGGGCTTGACTGACAACCCCATCTTGTTTAACGGTCTCGTCAGCTGTAAAACACACATGCTTTTCCATTTCCTTCGTCCTCCATGGGATTCCCTATACGTTTCTTACAATGGTTGGGTCCCATAAAGGACTACTATACGACCTGCTCGAAAATCAGTTTGGCCGATAAAATATAATTTGATGAGGCGCCAAACCCTTGCTTCGTACTTTAGAACTATAACTACAACGCTGAGAATGTCACAGAACTTATCCCGTTACGTGTATTTCATCGCTACCATCATCGTCACCCGATGGTTTTAATTATTCAGGTCTACAGAGAAATCTGTGTAAAATGGATACTTTTAAGAAGAGTTAACCGAATCAGAGCCATTAACCTCGCAGGCAATAACGACAACATATACATGGGATGATGGTGATATGGAGAATTTCGCCGCCAGTACGGCGGCCCACTCCATTGCGCAGTGACTTTCAATGACGGTGACAATGGGTATGAAGTGATGGTGGTGATGACAATGGTGGTGATGTACTTTGACCATCCGTGGCCGCCACTCTTCAATTCCACGAACACAGTGAGTTAGTACTACGGCGTGTAACGTTAACACTCACACGCACGTTAATGAGCAGTAGCAGCCGCAGCGCAGCGCACGCGTCTAAGAGCAGACCATAAACGAGGCACAGAATCCTCGCAGGCAGCTTCCCACACAACCTGCCGTTTTCAACATATTTCCTGTTAAGGTGAAAGGATCATGTTACACGATAGAAATTGGTGTTCCGAGGCTGGAACACACAAATGAGGACTACAAGAAGCCTCAGCTTGCCTTTAGAACAAGGAAAGAAGGGAGGCACTGAAAAAGGCTAGCCCAGTTGCGATTCAAGTCTAGCAGCTCGCGTGCGATTTTCAGTGACTTCCTTCTTTCGTTGATCGTGTTAAGTATACAATGAGATCGACTTTCTGATGTGTAGGCATGTTGCTTTGAGAGTACGAGGCCGACCTCGCTGGCAACCATGGGCACATTGTTTGCACGTGACTGTAGACATAAGTGAAGAGTGCAATATTTTCTTTTTATCATTATCATCAAGATGCACAACAAGCCATACGTAATCACAATCATGACGTGGGTGTTATAGTAATGATGGAACGCTCTCTTTTTGCAGTTATCTCATTCGCACTTTGTCCAGGATACTGTTCTTCTTAAACTCATGTGTCTTGCGAGTGAGCTGCTAGAACCATGAAACGTATCTCGCGTACGGTGCATTGGAAGGATGTCAAGTGTGTTGACAGATCAACTCTGTGTTCCGCTTGAGTCGTCCACAATGCAAGTCACAAATCTTGCACTTCCAAATACATTCTGATGCTTGGTGATTTGAGGGCTTGAAGGGAAACTTATCTTTTTCAACATGTTCACTGAAAGTGGTAATACAAAAGTACTGCCGCAGGCAGGCATTCTTTCTAGCACATCTTACGCTCAGTTATGACGCTAGTAATGTGAACACCCTCTGAAAATGCCACACTATCAAAACAAGAATAAGAAGGAAAGAACACAATGATCATGGTGGCAGCTTTATACCCGGCGCTACAATGCTCCATCCAGAGCGAGATTTCGAAAAAATCCCGGGTCGCATTACGCAGGATATAGGGATATGAAAACAAACAAACGCGCCAGGAAAACACGATTCTGTATAAAGTAAATAAAGGACTCATATCTCTATTCTCGCGGCCGCAATACGTGGCGTCCAGGCAGAGATAGCTGAACGCTGTTGGCAACAGGTCTGCAATCTCCAGTCAACCGGGAGAGGTCGCTTTCGCCTTCAGCCTGCTGGTCTCAATTTAGAACAAGTTATCTGAGGAAAACACAGCCCAGTCAGTGCTTCACTTGGGACCGAGCATTCAACGTTATTGTTGTTGCTGTGCCGCGTGGATTGACGTTTAGTGGAGGCGGTCCAAACAGTCGACATGACGACCAAAGATCTCAAGGTAGGTGTGGCACGTCTCGTGTACAGTCAGCTGCTCTACGTCCCTTCGCCCTTCAAAGCAACTGATGCGTGGAAGATACGAAGGAAGCGGCTACACGCGCTCAAGGGAGGGGGGGCCTCGTAGTAACGTGTTTTCTATGTCAAAATATAGTCCAAAAGCCCGTCTGTGGGAGGGTGTATATTTATCTTCTTACTTCAAGCATGATTTTTTAAAACATTTTCTTCTTACGTTATTTAGGGTGTTCACAAGCGATGTAATGTCAGTCACTGTAGCGTACTGAAGAAGCTTTTCGTGCTGTCATTGTGCGACATGAAATGACTTAGACCCACCCCTTATCAACAGCCTGGGTATACGCAGGCCAGTTATTGAACCTGAACTTGACTGTTCTGGAGAGGAGTATTGCATTGCGCTGTCTCGTCTGACAGCATTATCCGGTTTTCGCTATTGGTCGCTGTAAGCGTCGTCGAGGTGTCGGGCGATATACCGACTGCGTTCTTGACACATATCGTTCTTCGGGAAGCGTTATATCTGTGACCAAAGTAAACATGAATGGTGCGGGTCAAGGCGCTGAAAAATATATGCCTTGTTCCTACACATTTTATATATCTCGCAAAGCAAGATTCAGATAAGGGTAAGACGTTTACTTACGCAAACTCCGCACCTGCCACTGGCCTTCGCTTCATAATGTGTTGTGATTGCGCCGACCAGGGGACGCACGGCGGCAGAGATAAGCGGAGTGTAACAGTGTTATTGTCTCCGCAAATTGAAAACAAGAAACGATGATGTCATTGATGGCTCGCGAATGAAAGGGCCCAATCAAAAACTCTCCGGAATGAGGCAGAAGAGCAGTGAAATAAATACTCGGCAAAGTAATGTCCGCGCCCTTTTGATGATTATGCATGTGGCCTAGAAAGTCCAGCGTCGCAAGGCCCTAGGTCCGTCTTAGGTTCTAGGACATCCCCAAGCGAGTAACATGATGCCACCACAAGCAGCCTTATACTTAGCACCGTACATGTCATAGAAAGTCCAACAAGGTACGTGAGTTTGACATGAAGAATTAGCGTCTAAAGCGTTATAAATTGACGTGATGGCAGATGAGGTTGAAAACATGAAACACCACCACAACGGCCAGTAGGACAAACTCACTAATAGAGCTTAGTCTCAATATAGCTGTTCACAGGGGCTAGCATTCTGCTAGCCCCTGGCCTAAGGAAGCCTACGGAAAGCTTTAAAAAATCCTACCAAGTTCAGTGTTAAAAACAAAGTTCGCTGGAGCCTGGCGCAGATCGGGACATGCTTGTGTGGTGGTCAATCAATCATGTATCTGGGCTCTGATACAGAGGTAGGCAAATCTGTATGCCAATAACAAGTGAACATTGTGATTGGCGTAACGTGATAGTTTTGACCACGTCGTTGTTATCGTCGCAGTCTCTGGAGAGGCACTAAATTGGAATGTAGCCAGACGTAGTTTTTCCGTCTCCCTTAGTCTCCCCCTAATCTCCCTCGGGCGTCATTTCAAGGTTCCACACACGGCGAGCATGATGAGTGCTTGTTCTGAGGCAGCGCTGCAGCTTTCTTGAGTTTATAAGAAACTCATCGTTGAGTCACGGACGAGAGCACCTTGCGTGTCAAGCTGAGGAACAACTGTGCGTAACTGAGGGCAGGCATAACAAGGATATGATTTCCACAGTGATGTTAAGAATGAAATGAAGTGGTCCGGTGTTCTTTCATGGGTAAACGTCCCGGAAAAAGGGGTCCCGACTCAAGAGGGCAGGAAACCGCCTTCCGCGTCGGGTGGATGTCGCGCATGTGGAAATACAGCATTAGACAAAACGAAAGTGCTTGTTTCAGTGAAGCCGGGTTTGTGGACAAGCCAATTTTATAAGAGATTTTTCCCCCGTGAGGACACGTTTTAAAAGCCCTTTTAGCGGGACGTACCGCGTGTCAGACTTAAACACTGCGTAATAACATCCTATATCGCTGCACAGCTTGTATACAATTTCAAAAGTAAGGATATAATGGCACAATTTCAGGCGTTCACGCTGTGTTCGAATTTAGCGCTGAAGACGTTGTCGGGCATTTATTATTGTGATGAGATCATGTTTCGAGAGCTAGGGTATGTACAGGAGGCAAAATTATATATTTTCATTCCGAACTTTTTTTGCTACACATAAACACACGCGAAAGTTTTCCTTCGCAGACCTGCTGTGAATCCGATTCCACATATGAACCTTAAATAGTGTCAGAGTTGTTTCGTCTTTAACAACTTTAGTCATCATTATAGCCGTTAGACAGTAGATGTTGTTTTGAACACGTACACTGGCCAAATTTATCGTGTTCCGTAGACCCACTGGGCTAAAGCCACCGAATAAGCTTTGCTTGTTAGACTTCGGTAGCGCATGCAGGGCATCCACTAAGTCTGTAACGTAACCGTAAATTTCATAGCTCCAGTAGTTCCTTTAGCCTCAATAGACCACTCGCTATTCAACGTCACAGCACCGTCAGGAAAAGAAGGAAAGAACGGCTTGACAGCAAAGCAACAGAAGGCTTACATAGCGGCGTATTGGCCCAGTGTCAACACACGTGGCACTGACTGTTTTGGCAAAGTCTTGGTCCTGGTATTTGGGAAAGGACAACTGATGCTGACAACCAGACGTAGCTTACACGGGTCCAACGGTTCATTCATACTAGTCCCTTTAACTAGTTCTATTTTTAACAATGATATTTGTGAAACACAAAAGCTCGTTTATTGTCGTGCTATTTATTTATTTCAGTAGTCTCTATTGTAGCTTCTGAATACGGTATGATGATCTGAAATATGAAACTCTGCAATATTTCTGATAATGCTTGGCAGTTGGAAGCCTGCTGCAACTTGCCGTCGTGAAGAGTGATGTTTTACATAAACTCGGTTACTAAATTGCAGACGGAAAATATCAGTTACAGAAGCAAAATATCTTGCTTGAAATTCTTCTTTTTGTTATACAATAATAGTTTAATGCATTAATAGTAGTTGTGACCTGATTTGCCCGGAAGTCTGAACAGTCACAGACTGAGTTGCCAGCTCCTCCCAAAGGCTGAGAACAGAAACATTACGATTGGTACGTCACTGTTTTCTTCCCAGCGCGCTTGTTTACTTCAGGATACACACAATATGCTACGTTGAAACACTCGCAGTGTTTTCATTTAGGTCGTCACGGTGCACCATAGCCTCTGGCAGTGGACAGCAGACCGAGGCCCGTTCCCCACAGGTTCGTGAGTTCGCGATGCGTCTGGCGGTCGTCATAGCAACAAGAGTGCTGCTGGCGGGCGCACTGTTAACTGGCGCACTTGTGGGTAACGGACCTCAGTTTTGACCTTCTTTGTGGAGGTCGATCTTTTGAGAGCTGATGCTATTTGTGGTCTTCCGTTGTGCCAACAACTTGGTACTCCTGGTATTGCTTTTCTCGAGTCATTAGGCTAAGGCGCTGATGCACTGAGAAGTCCGTACGGCAAACGATTGTTTTGCCGCTTTCTCATTAAGCGGTAACTGCGGTAAAACGGAAGTCGGGATGACATCCTGATGGCAATTACATTTATTATTGGCGTCGTCAATTTCCACCAAGTGAGCGACGTGAATATTTCGTCACTGTGTGCTACTGTAATGATGTTCAGGCGATTTGCGCTTGAATTTCGTTTCAGTTGCTGGTCGCAGACCTTCACTGCGTCTAAAAAGAGGAAAATTACGAACATCTCGTACTTTGTCTTTTTTCTTAATGAATCCAAAAGTTGGACTCTAGTTGAACTAACTCGAGATTGGTGCCCAGACTGCTAACCAGTCGTGTAGTAGGGAACGACAAAAGCAGAAACAAGTCACACAGTGCCCGAGGAAAACGAACGAGGGAAATAACCGAAAAGCTGACCAGCGGAAATCTCGCAGCTGGCTAATCCTTTCGGTGATTTCTTTTTGTATCCAGAGTTTAGGATTTTGTAAACTCACAGAATCACAGTTTATGGTACGCCTGTCCTCAGTTTGTCCAAGACAGGATCAACTGACCTTTTTTGTCCCAGCTGTCAAGCATGAAAAAAGAAAAAAAAAAAAAAGAAAAGAAGAGCTTTCGCACAGACTTCTCTTATAGGGTGGTGATTAATAGTGAGTTTGAGCCTTTTTGTGTTGCAGTATCACACAGGCTTTGGGAGTGAGTTTGCTTCCGAAGACCCTAGGTGTCCCGGATCTCTTCCAGTCGGGAAGGTATGACATTAACAAAATTCCGTCGCCATTTACTTACTATTTTCATTTAATTGTACGCTGTACAAAGGAGGTGGTTCAAGATGAGTATATGCTTTTTGCTCTGCTCATTTAGGTTCGTGTGGGGTGATGATTGTGTGATTGATTGCAGAACAGTCCTCAAGAGTGTCCCTATGGATTATACGCGGAACAGTTGTCTGGAACTGCGTTTACTGCTCCTAGGGAACATAACAAAAGAAGGTGAGCCTAAGCATCTTCCTGGACCTCTACAGTTGTAGACCGTAGAAGTCGTTTTGTAGTCCAATAGGCTCCCATGTTGAGAGTACATTACTAAAGAAATGTACTCCCAGTTTTTCATATTTACAACGTGACCAATAGATCTGGTCTCCGCTCTGATGGGCCGCGGACTTCCTGGCGGTCATGAGCCAGTCGTACCGGTATATGGAATATTGCGATGGACATCTTCAAAAAATCCTAGACTACATTGCGTTGTGAAGGAACTATGCGAAATTTGTTAGCAGAAAAACGAAACGAGTGAAACTGTCTGATATACTTCTTCGCGCATACAGCCTATACCCCTCTGAAGATTGACGCAAAAAATGATGGATAATAATACTGATAATACTAAGAGTAACGATGATAATTCGTGATTTTATGTCAGCTCCACTAGAGTGGTCGGCCTCATACTTTTGCTCTTCCGAGAATTAATTAACTGATCTTTGTGTGGGTTGCAGAAAAGAACTCGAACCATTTTGAGCACCTCTCACTCTATTCTGTTCACAAAGTTCCCGAAGCTTTTTTTGAGGTGCATACAGTTCTAGGATTTTCAAAAGTTGTGGTGGCGGCCTGTCGTATACTGGTGATACGTTTCACCGGCTGCCACTGAGAAAAACCGTGGACTATATAAGGGGCGTTGAGAGCTTCTGCGTTGTCCATATCTATCCTTATCTGTGCAGTACTATTTGCGCTGCATTTCAAATAAATACCTACGAGTTGTGCAGCGTGTAATATCTGTGCAGCTGGTTTTATCGGATGCGCCCAACTGTTCAACATACCCCCTTCCTGCGGTACCAGGAAGGAAACACAACCGTCGACTGGAACAACACCCACCCAAACCCCAACCAAGTAAATACAAATTGCTGGACAAGAGTGACCCAGTTACTAGAACTAGAACTAGTTATATTTTGTATGATTGACATCGTGTTCTTTGCGTATCCTTGCAGTTGCGATGGCACCCGTTCGACTTCCCAGAAATGAAAAATGTGGATTTCGTGGACGTACGTAGAAAAATGTGAAATTCATAATAGAGTGGATTGTAATCACAATAACTTTGATCGCAACTGTTCTGAAAGTCGTTAGAGGCAAGACGTTTGCATCTCCTTATATTTGACCTCGCGATTGCTGTACCCATACTCATGCAACTTTCTATTCTAGGGCCTTAACACTCTCGGTGGTGCAGGAGATGCTCGTACACGTCACGGGATCGCCATTCATATATACGCATGTAACTCGTCAATGACTGACAAGTAAGTGTAGATCTGACAAGGCTCTTTCATATGTAGACTATACCCTGCACAAATGATCCCCGAAATTTCGCCTTTCGGAAGCCGTTCTCAGTGCAGTGTAAATGTCTCATATCATCGTCCACATTCATACGCGAGATAAATGTTGAATGGTTTCGCGCAAAAGGCTTCACACGTTCTCGCTGCAAATAGAGACAAGATAATAAAAATAGATAGGTGAATGTGGGCTCCCACGGAAGTCACCGTGCGTCTTTTTCTGAAAAGCAAGCTTTTTTGAACACATTCATTTGGGACCAGTGTTTGGGAACTCCATCCTTACACACAACGATCCTATACGGAGCGCGCATTTCTGTATGCACAACCCCCATCATTACACTGTGGCTGGTACAAAGCTGGCCCAAGCTGATAAGTTGGGTGTTGCATTTTTCTTATACAGTGAAATTATCCTTGCCGTGCTTTGCCCGTGCTTAGTACGCTTAATAATATAATGAATAGCTCGTAACGGGGAAAAAGCGCGAAAACGGCCGTACTCCTCGTCGTCCTCGGATGCTTCTTCGGCGTTTCTGTAACTGGTGGATATAATTTTCTCGGTATCGTGTATTCCAAGTGCAAATGAGAGGCGCTAGGCTGATTTTGTACGATCTTTGTGTATAGATTCATTTGCTCATGCGATACGTCAATAATTGATGCTGAAGTAGGTCGACAATACAAATATATTTCCTTTTACTTCAGGGCGCTATACAATTCCGATGGCGACTTCCTTATCGGTGAGCTTGCATACAGACATTTATCCTTCCACATATGGGTGTGAGCAATGTATGGCTGACGCAAAGAACGACCTCTTTGGAGTTTAAGCTGTATAGCTTTTATGTTTTTCTAACTATATTTTTCGACGTAATTGGTTTCGATGTGCTCTTCACGACAATGCTACGCAGTGCATCCTGTGAATTAATCGCTTATTTTAAGCTACAATGATCATTTTTGTCGGGGGTAAAGCGAAAAGTACACGCTACAGAACCGCTTAGTAGAGGTCTGGCTAATTGTCTCCATTTCATTTTCCCAGTTCCACAGTCTGGAAGCCTGTTCATCCTGACCGAGTTCGGTCGGATGTTTGTGGAGCCAGGCGAAATATGTGTCATCCAGGTACGAAATAGCCACTTTGCTAAGCTATTCGCCAACGCTCTTGATATGCTGTTTCAGCAAGGAATGCGATTTTCTGTCGAAGTTTCCGGCCCGAGCCGTGGGTACGTCTTGGAAGTCTACGACAATCATTTTGTGCTTCCGTATTTAGGGCCGATTGGTAAGTTCACGCAACGAAACAGTCATCGGTGTAAGGAAGGATCAATCACAGAAATCGGCGTTCGGGGACTACGATTGTGTACGCGGTCCAGTGCACAAATACGTGGTGGCATAACAGCCTGATGGGCTCAGCTTGGAAAAGTGGGACTCAGTCCGCAAGGTTTGATGAATTACAATTTGGTGACTACAGGGACATACCCATTGGGTATAGGATCAATTTTCATTGTAACCTCGATATTCTACCAATGACTAGGGGTGATCAAAGCATCCCTCACCTTCCCCAATATTTATCTCTTCATCTCATACATAACACTGTCTCTGAACCTAAGAGCACTGGTCAGGATGTAACAGTATAGCTTTGCCGCCACGCAGTGTAATGGGTAAGCGCACGAACGATCCTAATGCCACCGGAGCTAATGACCGACTGCTGGGTAATGTAGCACCAACGATAATTTATAACGGACCCGCACATAAGCATACGCGCGTAGCAGGGAACAGTGAAAGGTCACCAGTAGATGAAAGATGGTGCTCCTTCGTCCTTTCGGGAGATGGTGCCACAGCGTTCTAAGGGGGACATTTTATGAAGGGTGAAACGCTGTGAAATTCGACCGTACTCGAGAGAGCTTGCGGGGTTCTCATTGGAAAACTAGCTTTTACTTCACGTAGGCTATAATGAAGCAGAGCGAAAGTGATAAATAAAACTTCACTCGACATATACAAATCATTAGGAGAAAACAAACAAAAAATAAACAAAGAAACCTGCGTAAGAACGACATACATGCAAAGTCTTGAATGGTGCCTTAAGGCCTGCTTCATCTGATGCTTTTATGTATGACATGAAGTCTACTCGTAAAGCGGCAGGGCTAAATATGTGCGCATAGTGATGCCTGAATGAGGTCGACCTTAGTCTGGTGTCTGTACACATTCAACGGTGGCTCACGTTTAAGCTCATGCTCATTGTTAGAAATATGTGATGTTACAGGGGCTAATGGACTCGCAAACCCTCGTGACTTCGAGACACCAACGGCATGGTTTGAAGAACGCGATGACATCGTCTACACCATCGTAAACAAATATCAAGGGCAACTGTTCTACGCCGCGCAGGTCAGTAGTGGGCATACATTTGCCAAGCACTGTTTCAACGGGGCCTTGTCGCTATGGTGACAAACTTTCGGCAGATAGTCTGTTGTCTATGCAACGCCGCTTTTGTCTTGATTCGCAGAATGTTTATGCTATGAAACGCTATATTTCAGGACCACTCTCCTTATGACGTCGTTGCCTGGCATGGTAACTATGTCCCGTACAAGTACAACCTCGCAAGATTTATGGCAATAAACACCGTATCCTACGACCATTGTGTATGTCTCTCTGGAGCTAGGATCTTGGAGACGTCGTCTAACAGTCTCTGCAATTTTTCCCGTAGGATCCGTCCATCTTCACTGTTCTCACATGTCCGTCGACGAAGCCAGGCGTTGCCATCGCGGACTTTGTCGTTTTCCCTCCACGCTGGTCTGTGGCGGAAAAGTCTTTCAGGCCTCCTTACTACCACAGTGAGTAGCGATAATCTGGCACTGAAGACTTTTGGGGTGTCTTACGTGTATAAGAATAAGATGTGACTGTATTGAATGTAACTTTTGAAGCCTGTCTATCCTTTCCACGTGAAGAACGCATTCCAGCACTGTACGTTACACCGTTCTCTTCATCAGGCTCTCTGTCAGCTTAAAGGGGCTGCGACAGTTAATTAAATACGTCTTTGTACCACAGTCATGTTGTAGCGCACCCTAGAATATCGTGGGAAAAAGAAGCATTTTTCTAAGTCCGTAATTGCCGAGATACATCAGATTGAAGACAGTCACGTGAGACGGTGATCTCACAACCCAACGTCAGTTTTGTTTCACTTGTTTCATTATCCGCCATTGGCTTATTTTGCGACGCTTCTATTGAGTCACTGTCGCTAAAATTTAGTGAATGAATAGGATCATGTTTCTTTCTTTTCATTTTTGGGCAGAAGTTGGGATCAACTTTAAAGTCAAGCTTTTAACACAAGCGCGTTCATTCTACGCGTCTAGTCTACATAGTGCATAAATCTAATAATGTCGCCGAAGAAGAGCACGGCGGATAAGCTTGAGTGACATCTATATGCGATACCATGCCAGGAAAGCCCTCCCTGTAACGATTGATAGTTTGGTAACTAGTTTTACGAAACATCGATTTTCTGTTTATACTGCGACGCTTTCTTCACGCTCCATTCTCCACCGTGGATATAGGCCTAATTTCTTGGCTTTCTCGTTTCAGGAAACTGCATGAGTGAGTTTATGGGGCTCATCCTGGGGAGCTACGAAGCGAAGGTAATGAACGCTTTTATACTTGCGTTGTGGCATCAGCCACGCGAAAGCTTTGAAGACGTCGCGTTCAACCCACATGTCCTACAACGGCCCAACTGTGTACGAGTTTCTTTACCCTGACTTAGGAACAAGGATTTGTACCAGGAGGCGGTAGTTTGCACAGTATGATGACCCCGCACGGACCTGATACTGAATGCTTCGAGATGGGTTCCAAGGCTCAGCTTTCCCCTCAGAGAATCGGGGATGGCTCTTTGGTAAGATTTGAACAACTACTTTCTTTTAGGGTTATTCGTACCGTTAACGATCAAATCACGTGTGTTGGAGTTATAACTGTTACCACTGAAGTTGGGGCGAGTTCGTGACATGTAGTGGTAAACAAAAACCGGGACGGTTCAGCACCAATGATGAGCAGAGTCGTGCTGTAGAGCCAGTAGAGTTCATTCCTTTAAAACTTCCTTTTTTCCTTCCTTTGTTGTTCCTTCTTTTCTGAATTTCATGAAGCATTGAAGCACTTGTCGGTGTTCTGCAGTGCTGCTGTAGGGTTCCAAAAGTGCTTCCAGTGTTTAGTTGATCTTCTTTAGCTGTGTCCGAAGCCTTTTCCTGTCCGCGGCGTAAAGGTACAGCATGCGTTGGATGGGTTGTCTCTTGACAAATCAGTACAGCGTACCACATCAACGCAGCGCTCTTTACCTGTACCCCATGAAAGTTAAAGAAAGAGATTACATTGCCATCATGTGACTGTTCTGTGACACTTTTTCCACTGCTCTGCGGCTAGATTCACCGAGGAATATTTATTTTTGCGGAACGCCATGTGTAGAGGCGGACCGCTTAGAAAAATGGAACCACTGGGGCGAATGCAAGAGGGAGCTCAAGTAAATGGAGTCTGCGTTCGTAGCTTAAAAGTCTCGAAATTCAATAACACGTCTTTGGGCAAAAAAGAAAGTGTAGGCGGAACAATGAACTCCACTGGAACCAATGTGCGCCTTAGACGAAGTTAGAAGTGGATGGCCTGTTCGTTCGGCAGATAAGAAACCTTATTTTAGAGGGGTCCTCTCCGTTTTAAGAGAACTTCGGAAAGAGAAAATAGAACGATATAGACATGTGAACCGCTGGGACTGAAAAATAGCAACTGGAGAAAGCTGAGTTTGTCGCTTGAGGGTGTCAGGTTACGAAGTAAAAGGTTGCTTGGCTTTCGCCCCCCTTCCCTCTTTCTGTTGTCTGCGCAGTTTTATTCCTATGTGATAACCTTCGAAGTTGCTGCGGGCTTTACCCAGCAAAGATAACCTAGGTCGTTGTGATGTTGTGGACTGCTTTATCGCTCGAAATGTGGAGTTCATTATAAAGCTTAGCCGGTTACAATTTGAGATGTTTGATGAAGACCGAAGACTATAGGGTACTAGTTGAGATGTTGTCATGTTAGGCGGTTATCCCCTAATGTCAGGGTCACTAACTAGGCCGGTGCTACATTACGCCTACGATATCGTTTGACTCCCTCCTAAGCACCGCAGCTATGAGGCAAGTGATGGCGCTGGACCTCCCAAATGCATTGTTGCTTCGATTGCTAGAATATTTTGCGTTTAAGCTCACAAATTTAAATTAGGTGTGAACAGCACGCGAAGCAGCATGGCTAGAACAATAGTTGTATAGCGGGCTAATCTCGAAGGCTCAGTAGGCTGATGGGTGGAATCCCCGGAGGATCACCCAGACAGAGTCTCCTATTGGAGTAGTGGATCATGACATGGTTGTTATAATCTAGTAGGCTGTGCCGTTAAAACGTGAGCTGGCGATCAGAGACAACACTGTCTAATACAGAACATTCATGCGGTGGGACAAGACTTTGCTGCTGTCAGGCTCACCTAACTTCACCGGATGGTACCAATATGTGTTCTTGGTGATTTCAGGCTTTCATGTTTGAGAGCTCTTTGAGCTTGGCTATCACCGAGTGGGCTGTCCACAAACTCGATGAAGATTATTATAGGTGCTGGCAGGGTCTCAAGAAGAATTTCAACCCGAACTGGAAGCCGTCTGCGTCTTAAGCGGTGCGAACGTAAAGGAAGGAAGCTCTTTGGATATTGCCTTTCATCCTGCATGGAACAGCTCAATTCATGTGACAAGAGATTATTGCTGATTTGAAAGTTATGCTCACATGACAGTAATGCGATGTGTAGCTCCAGCGTAATGTATGCTCCTAGTAGAGAAGAAAAAAAGCTTTTTTTTTTGTGTGTGTGTGCTCTGAGGGAAACACCTCGTTGCTCTTCCATCGCCAGTTTTCCTGTTGTTAGTAGTATAAGGAGGGGCGTAGTGCACGATATGTACACACGGCGCTTGTGTATTTGGGTCATCAATGTTTGACTTATTTCATTAATTCTTTTTTTACGAAACATGCTTTTGTATGAAAATAAACAAATATCGCCATGCAAGTGGTATCAACTAATATATTATTACTGACTGGATAAATTTTAACTAGAGGGTAGCTACTCATTATGGTTTGGATCTCCTCGGAAAGGTTGGAGTATGCCGGGTCTAAGATGCTATGCGAGGTACAACAGCCACTGGGGTCTCGCTAAAGTCATTCCTCGCATTAAGACATTTTATGACCTTGACAACAGTGGCACGTATGTACAATACACAATGCAACATTAGCCCGAAAGATGTCTCCGCAGGAACGGAACTGCAACTACATTTTCTTTTGATGTCTTAATGCTCACGCACGATTACTCAAGGCTACATATTTGCCTCGGCAGGCTGAAAACCAGTGGTAGCTAAGAGGTCCCTTGTAGTTTGAGTAATACTGAAGCAATTTGGAAACAAAGATAAGTCAGTGCAGATGTGTTGCAATTGATTGTGATGTCTCTGCAGGTTTGAAGTATAAATTTCATCAAGTGATTTCCTTGTGAATTCGTTGGCCAGTTTCTTGCTACTACTGCAGCCATACCGAGTAGTCCCAGTAGGGCGGATGCAGTCTCCGCAGAAATGGCTGCGACGGGCGGCACAAATGGTAACCTCTAATTCCAGCAGCATCTCCTAATCAACCTCAGTAGATAAAAAGACGCTGTTTGTTTACGTTCCCAGTATGCGCAGTTTCTCGATCGCTGCTTTGTTATTCTTTGACAGTAAACCCATGCTTGACACTAGCCCAGTTTTGGAAAAAAGGTGACCCGGGCGAACGGTGTTCATCCAGCAAATGTAGTCATTGACTTGAATCATCTGCATTAATACAAGTGTCTTGATATGCCATACAGTTCTTTGACACAATAACCAAGCATTTAAATATGTTGCCAATGATGTGGAAGATGCCCAGAAGAGTACATGGTCTCTGGTGGCTCGCTACTCCCAACCTGAGGCAATTAGTTTCGGCTTCAACTTGTGCTCCAACAATTCACTGGATCACAAGCATTCTTTTCTATGCACAGGTTCTCAGATCGTAAGGACCATCGTACTATACGTGACATGCATTGCTGTATTTCCTCAAATAATCACAGAGAGACCACATCGCTCTCACATAAAGACTTGGGCTGTTTGAACTATGCACGCAAGCCACTCTGTGAAGTAATGGTACGTCACTTTCGCCACTTTTACTCAATAACGTTTTCGGACAACGCAGACTGCAGTATACAAAAAGAGTATGTTCATTCTTTACTGTAGACAGAGTTCTCTATAAGGAAAAAAGAAAAGTGGTGTTGGTGTATCGAGATACATTAACGAGGACACGTTGTTACCCGTCAATCGTCGTCCGAACCCCTCGGTAAATATACGAGGGTACTGTACGTGTAGGCGACAACTGTATAGCCTCAATATACGAGTACAGTTACTGTAGAAACAGCGGCACTAAGGTGGCTCTTGCGCTGACCATTCTCTATGCGCCGGCTAAGCAGAGTGGTGTGTACGTAAGGCCCGTGAGCAAAAGGTGAAGATCACGGACTTCCGGAAACCGAGCACGTAGGCTAATGTGTCACTCTACACCCGCGATGTTTTTGAACGAGAATTTAGTTCCCTTGTTTGGCTCACCGTTTCAGTGTAACATACTGTGTGAAAATATTGGTACATGAGCGCTTGTAATATGAACAAATGAAGCACTTCCTGTTGAGCTTTCTAGCTTTACTTTGTTTTCCTAAAATAATATGTATTTATTTACATATACTGCAGCCCCGACTGGGGCTATTGCAATACAGAGAGAGAGAGATAGAGAAAAGGAACAGAAGAAGAGAATGACCAGGTAGTCCGGGAACAGAGCCTGGGAGAGCATTTAATTCTTGGATACATAGAAAGATATGGAGCAACAGAGACTCAGTACAGGGTTTTGATCGATGGACACAGATTATGAGATGCTATATAACTCCCAGCATATGTTGCAGTTCCTGTGAATTCACTGCGTCCAATACGAACCACATTGGACGCAGTCATCGTCATTACAGAAGCAAGGAACAGCACAAAATGCTCACATTCAATCTCCGCCTTGAAATAATTCATATGGTGTCTTGTACAATGCATTGTGCTGAGGGTCTATTCACATAGCCTCCAATCGGGGACGCAACCTTCCATTGCGCATATCTTATACATAGGCACCAAGTACTATTCAAGCCTCAGTACCAATTATTATTTTTCTACAAATGATTGGCCACTTAAAGCTGGTGAAGGGCTCCAGAGTTCATTTGGACACCTGCTGGGCTTTTACTGGACGTACCAGGTTCATTGGTGCGCACCTTGGCGCGAAAGCCCCATTTATCGGCTATGTAGTCCACTTGTCTAAAGTGGCCCCAGGCGTCCGTGTATCCATAGCTGCCTTGGACAGTGCCTTGGCCATCGCTCTTTTCGTGCCGGTGCTGGTTTGAGTGGGCGTCGCTGATCTGGTAGCCGAAACTGTATGGAAGCCTCTGCAAAGTGGTCTGCCCCGTGTTGTATTTTATGAGATTACATACATGACAGTAATGTACACGGTGTACGTTCTTATTAACGTGCAACATAGTACGCGTATTTTTTAAATATATTCATGCACCTATAAAAGTCGTGCTTACTTGTTTTTGCTCTATCTGTCGCACTTCGAACGTTATGGGTGCTTGAATCTGCTGAAATCCTGCAGCAGCCAGGGATAATAGCGACGCAAAGGTTATCAACTGCATATATAACATTTATTAGCCTGACAAGAACCGGCATGATCAACCAACCATGATCTACATAGTGCAATGCCAATGATCACAACAGCCAAAAAACGAAAACGAAAACAGACAACGAAAACAACAAACAAAACAAAAACTTGCATTCAATATGTGCAGAAATTTAGATTTATATGTTGTCATATAGTCACAAGTTCTAAGTCACTCAGTTTCTCAGCACAGTTCTCACACGGATATTTTTGGTCTCAATAAACAGTGAAACTTGCTGCTACTTGCAAGAACTTATTCGGGAAGGTCCTACATGTACGACATTGGTGACATCATGGCGTAGTTATCAGGCGTCACATAGTACCAGAGTGTGATAATTGATAATCGTACGTCCTCTTAGATCATAGTTGCTGATTGATTCCAATGACTTGCGTGAATTTTTATCTTCTGTCAGTAACGTGTTGCTTACTGGCCAGTCGTTTCCCACCATTTTTGCTTTACGTGCCTTTACTATCACCTATATTCCGTCGAACTATGGAAGAGTACTATATTACCAAAATGGCTAGAAGAATGGTTTTGCCAACCTCTCCATCGTTTTTCTCCTCCCAACCTCAAAAACTACCGATGTACCATGACGTGCAGCCTTTGGTATTAATACCACGTTTCCTCCGTTCTTGTGTTTGTTTTCTTCTACCGTCAACAACATCGTCATCCCGGCGTCGACATTTAATGCGACGTGATAGCAATCTGAATTTCAAACTACCTCAGGGATCAATACGAACTTTTGAGCGTGCAAGATAAAATGTCGACCCATTACAGGAACGACAGGTGCTCGAGAAAATGCTTCCCATTCCGGCTTTCAATGGAAAAAATCGAAGGAAATCGGCTGCGTATTAAGGGGTCGAAAGGAAGTCCTGAAAAACAATCGTCTCCGTTCCTGCTCTCTTGGGCGCAATTGACGCATTCAAAGCAGGCTGATCCACGGTTGCTATGCGCCCTTACTTGTGTTCACAAAGTCGATTCTTAGTCTGTTTGCATTTTGTGTTTAATAACAGCCCTTGCTTGCCACAGCGGTATGGAATTTCGTTCAGGGAGAGAGCTGAAAAACACCGGAAATGAAATCGAAAGACTATGCGTCCCCGTCAGCGATTTCCCTCGCGTCTTTTTGGTTTAAGAACGGCGCTCGTGTCCGATTGCTCATTCTGTTCGGAAACTAGACGAGTGCATTAAACTTGACTACGAGAGTAAGTAAAGCTCCGTTCTTGTGTTTTTATGTGTTTAACATTTTCTAGTAAGAGCCCTCCTATGACTAATGCCGGAAATATTGAACGAAAAAAAAAAAAAAGGAAATGAAAAATAAAAACTGGCATTAGACACACCAGCGTATGGCATTGCCGGGTGTATTCGCCCGAGTGCCTAACTCGATTTGAAATAACGTTCAACACTCTGGATATACGTTCCTTGTCATACATGAACAGCTTCTTAACCAAGGATCTAACAATAGTAAACCCATCTTTCCAGTATGGAAACCTGTCTTTTTGTACATGCGGTGGTAATGCAGCTTCTGCCTCATGTAACATCGGAGACATCGAAGTTCGTATAAAGGGAAGAAACCGGGATAGCGTGCTGATCTTGGGAATAAATCGTGAAAGGAGAAAAGGGGGAAAAAACATCTGTGCAAATGGCAAACTCTACTTGCCTGTGCCTCTAGTTTAGAGCGCATTGCCTTTTACGTTGACGGCCGTGCAGCTATCCGTACGATCGAAGAAACAACACTAAAGTAAAGAAAACAGAACTCATCACTTTTCTAGGAACCAGGCTTATATATGGCTCTCTGTGCGTAATATTTTCCAGCTCCTCCTACGGACAGGACGACAAACGATTGCTGGCGGAATAAAAAGCGGAAGAAACTTCGAAACTGAAGCACGTAGTTGTGATATTCATGCATGACGTAGCCCCAAGTTGGTAAAGAAAAGAAGCCTTCCTCAACCAATCGTACACCACGGGAAAATTTGAATCGCGTCACTGCATTGCGGAAACTGATTTTTCCTATAGCGCTTGTCATTTATGAGTAAAAGTAACCAATCGCATCAAGTCGGATGCACTTAATTCCTGATTTCAGTTTACTGATTACAGTGACTACCATTGCCAGTGAGTGATTCACACAAAATGTAGCTTAAACAGAAAAGACTGATACAAATTCTCACAATTTCAGCTTCACGGTTGCCAACACCTCTAACCAAGCAGCATCGTTTTCTCCTCCTCCTCCCCGCAAAAGGTCCCAGCGTTGGTTATTCATGCCATTAAGGCACTTGTTAAACTTAAAATTCTCAGTAAATCCCACAAAGCGGGGAAACCACCAACATATCTCTAGTATACACGCAGCCATTTCTCCTGCTTTTATCGCCGCTTGTTATGACGTTACTTTCTCAGGTGACAGTGAAGAACGCAAAACGAAAGAAATGCCGAGAAAAGAAGGAGAGATTGTTCCGCCCAGCAGGAGATCTAATCCTTCATCTTGCGTAAACGCACGCATCTACGGGGATTTGAGCGGGGATGATTAGAAAGGCTCGCGTCGCAGTTAACTGCCGTCAAATAACGAACTTATTAATATTTCTTTTTTTCACAAGAGGACGAAGATCAAGCCGCTGACGCGTGATGTTCGGTAGGCGGTACAGGAAAAGCTGCATCAGAGATGTGGTGCATAATAGGCGCAGTCACACGTATCAAATAAGCTTTGAAATTTACAGTGCACGGCTGCGAAAGCAGCAAGCTTGGCTACGCGGACGTTAAAATCATTGAATTGGGCAAAGGTGTCCGGAGAGCTTCCACGAGAGACTGTGCGATAAGTCTAACTTTCCTCGAAGTATCGAATACGAAAGGCAATTAATAACGCGACGCCGATCTGGTGCATGTTGCCGACGGTGTCATGCTGGCGACCCTTGTAAAAGAGTAGAAACTGTTACGGTGTGAGTGGCGATGCCCCCACCGTTATTAATAATAACGCGTCTTCGTTGGCAAATAATGGTCTAAATTGCGGCAAAAAAAGAAGAAAAAAAAAAAAAGAAAGGAAAAGGAAGAGGAGAAGAGAGAAACGGGAAGTCCAAAATGATGAATTCAATGTCTGACATGTGTGTGTGTTCGTGGAAGAAGAAAAGAATGGGGATATTGGATTCGTCCTTCTCGTGATGTCCAACTGTAGTTTTTTCGCTTTTTGTTTCGTATCAGAAAGACGTGGAGAAACAACAAACAGTAGCTGCTAAGCAAGAAGCAGCTGACACACGTAAAAAATACAAAAAAGAAAAACGAATGCAAACAGGAGTTGAGAGAGTTGACTCCGAACCTTTATTCTCCGCGCAGCACTGACCACATGTTTCTGGTATGCTGGTTCGGACAAACAGGGAAATGTTCACTGACCTCCAAAAAATAACAAATTATAGTAGTGCTGAAGTGGGAAAAAATGTGGTTTCATTATCACGAGTACGAGGGAAGATCAAACTGTGAAGCTTTTCTACAATACATTTTCAATGGCAGCTGAGCTGTATGCTATTGAGGAAGCATTGCATCACATCGAATCTACGTGGCTAGGCTGTCCTCAAGGGTATTAATTTCCAACTCAAAATATGGTTCAAAACTCAGCAAGCTCGTCCCTCGAACCTATTGTAAATGACGTGATCATAGCCTTCATCTCTGCAATACTAAAATGACACAGTATGACTCTCCAATGAGTATCCGCACACATTGGAATACGTGGATATGAAGAATCCCACAAAATATTCAAAGAAGCGCATTAAGAAAGACCATCTCTGAAAGGAATTATCCCAGAGCGTCAGATGCAAAAAGGCTCCTGCTGTTCACACAAGGCCAGATGGCAAAAGGCATGTGGTTGAGGCGAGATGCAAGACTCGTTTCTCGTATGAATACACCACAACTGCTCCCATTGTCTCCCTTCGAAGTTAACATTTGTCATGGTGCTGTGCTGAAAAACAAGGAAGTGAGAAAGGGTAGCGCGAGCCACGGGGTGCACAAGAAGAAAACGAACGGGGCCCGGGTACGTGACGAGGCAATGGAGTGAACACCGGCAGGCCGGCCGTATCGAGAAACCGCTGATGCGTGAATCTTTTCCTTGTCTTACAATTTAGGGCTTCGTACCTCCCGAACTTGGACAGATCACGGACAGCGCCTGCTGAACTTACAACAGATATTCTTGGGAGCATCCACTTCATCTTGGCTCCGATCTCGGATACCTAGCTTTTCTTTGGCCCTCACATCCAACTTCGCATATCTCTCCAGAATTTTTATTGGAAATATAAACCCCTCATAGTCCAATTCATGTTCGTTAAGCAACAAGCACTATATCATTGTAGCGCTTAGGTCGAGGGAGATTTCATCCTCCACCCCATCCCACCACTACTCGCACCACGTAGCAAACAGGCGAAACCACAGCACCTGTGTCTTCTGTTCGAAGAAAAGGCTGCATCGGTGCGTTACGCGCCGAACTTCTCTATTTTTTTCCCCTTTCCGTCAGGTCTCCTGTGGGAAGGTGTGCGAAACAGAGATAAAATCGAGGCCCATTCTGCGTAGCGAGGAACAAGAGTATACCTCAGGGAATGCTTTCCATGTAATTTAAAGCGCGCTGCTGCGGCTCATCTCTGTGCGAAGCGCTCAGATAATGAAGAAAGTAGGAAGCTATGCGGTTTATTAGCGTGAATGAAATGCGAGGAAGAGCGGATAAACCAGCAACTTTCGTACTTTCACGATGCGGCTGCTTGTGCTACGAAAGAAGTGTTCGAGAATGAGTGCAGATACCCACACGGGAGTTCCAGATTCTATAAGAGCACGATTCATTGGTGCTGATGGGATTGGTAGTAGACACCACACGGTTGGATGCGGAAGAATACAAACTGATGATTTGAAACGGGGTGAAGAAAGCAGTGATGAAATCCAGTGCGAGGTTCTTTAGTACCGTACCGGAGTACACATTTTTTTATGTCTGGGGGGACAATAGTGTTGTGCTCGTGGCCACGCTCAAACGTGGGCTCACCACGCATTTCGGAATGTGGGATTTTAATGGCATAATCCGTCCAATGATGGACCTACCTCACCGTTGCTGAAGTTTGCGATCGGGCGGTGACGGCGGTGATGCGCAATCAGGCGCAAGTAGTGGCACACTATCCCCTTGATTCGAAGAACTTAAAAAGGAACGTCTCTTGCTCTGAGGAAAGGGATCTATTTTAGAGAAGAAAAATTTCGTTCGCGTTTCTACGATATTCAGACGTTGCATTAGATTGCCTGACGGTACTGTAGGCTCTGTTTTTGGTGCTCCCAGGAGATATACCAGAGGAGAACAGATGATAAACTGCTTTAACAGTTGAAGGCAAAGGGATCAACAAATGTTTATGATATGCAGAAAATGGAGATGGTATAAGAAGGGTTTTTATGTTTGTAACTTTTCCACGGTCAGAAGGTGGAACATCGACTGACAGCCCAGCTAAAGTGTTCAGGGTCATAGTTATAAGCTCCAACTTTTGTTCGTTTATTAAGTATCATAATAGAACAGTTTAAATACAAAGCGCTGTGGCCATCCTTATCCCCTGAATGATCCTGATGAGCCGTAGACGGGTGGTGCAGAAGACTCTACGGTGACATCAGCAGAACCTCCGCTAGATGTTCCTGGTTCGTTCGTTCTGACAGTGGCGCGGAAACCGTACGCGTCAGCGATGTAATCGACGATCCTGAAAACCCCGTCAGCAGTCCTGTAGCCGTACGATCCACGCCGAACTCCACTGGCGTCGCTGGACTCCTGGTGGTTATGCGTATTACCGTACTCGTCCGCAACATCGTAGCCAAAGTTGTAAGGCTGGGGTGGCTCGAAATATTCCTGATTATACTGAAATAGTGATCCCCAATGTGAATGTAAATGCTTCAAACATTCAAGAATGGTAAGCGCTCCGCTAAGTTTGAAGTCACCAAATAAACTATGCTTGAAAGGTTAACGCAACGGTTAAGGCTCGCATGCCTACTTGTCCACGTGATAGCATGTTTGCTGTGTTTAGCCTGTCCTTCGTGACGCCAACTCGGAATTACAGGATGGAGGGACATGAACAGAGAAGAGGATGGAGGCCAGCTCTCATCCGAAGCGTAACTCGCTTAGTGGCTCCCGTAAAGCCCATATGCCCTGGACTGGGTCTTTTTCCTCCACATTACACAAACGTAAAGCAGAATACAATTCCGTATAGGCTCTCGATCAGACTATGTTTTCTCGAATAGCCGTCTTGCCTTTTGCTTGGCTTTTTTACTGGTTTTCAAATGGCATCCAAACAGCACGCATAACCAAAAGAACATCTTACCCGTTGTGCTTGGGTTGCAGAAAGTACAGCCAGACAAAGTATGGTCACTGCTATGAGAGGTTGCTGCACGAAAAAGATAACTATACAGCAAGTACAAAACAACATGAGGAGATATACCAGCATTTATTCTTGAAATACCCTCTTGTCGTCTCGTTTGTTAGTATAATCAAACAACAAGAAGCATGTTACAGAGCCCGAAGTCTTCACGCGGTTTCATTCGGAAACATATTTTTACGCGTGAAGGATTGCGGGCAATAAAATCGAAATAGTATACAGCGATGTTATATATCTTTTAGCGAGCAGGCTTTTAGCGAAAGCATAGCGCAGTTAAAGCAAGAGGATGAAAAAACACAATCACAGACGCTCCTGTGCAACAGACGGAATCCGTTGTCATAAAACGTCCGCAACGCTGTAACGCCGTTCCATTAATACGATACTTTACACAACGCTCTGGCGCCTAACTGCAACATTAGACGTTAAATCTTTGCAATGCCTTCGATGCTTAAGTTTTGTTAGGTAACTGTTTCTACTTTATGGGGTTGGGGCAAATGGCTCGTACCAATCGTAGCGAGGACAGGGTCATCTTTCTATCCTCGGCTTGCTGTCTTGTACGCATAAAATTTCTTTAACGTCGCCGACTAAAGTGGTGGGGATGGTGAATGAGAGAACGCTGCGCTTTCTTGTCTCCGAACGACTCAGCAAGGGCAAATGACTTTTTGATGTCCCGGATTCATCACTTCGCTGTGGATCCTGTGACAGGAACATGAGCCATCTGGCTAGGTGAGTCGGCGTGTTTCGGTGGTGCAGGTTATCCGTCATTTAGAGTAAAATGTTCGCATCTCCGCCAACCCGAGAACCGTCCAGATGTACTTACAGTGGAATAAGAAGAGCAGAGAAGGTAGAGAGGCAGCCAATGCTGAGCGAAACACAATCCAGCGTACGAAATATGCTGTTTTTTTTTAAGCAGCTGCCTCTTTTGTTGAGTCGGTCTGCCCGTATAATTAGAAGGAAATTCGATGCAATCCGATTCAATATGCGAGTAGTGGAAATCGCGGCGGACAAAAGGTGAGAGAACATCGTAGGCGAAATGGTTTTGTAAGATCGAAATTTAAAACCATACTTAGCTTACTTTATTTTATTACTTGTTAGTGTCGCAAGGCAGCTACGTGTTTAGTTTGATGCAAGTGAAAAATGTGAGACGTGTGGGCGGAGCTAGAAGTATAAACAAAGAGAGGCGACTGATGCTTGAAATCAAGAGTATGACACCAGCAGGCTATACTGGGCTCGCTTATGGTCTCCCATGGTTATGAAAAATAAATATGAAAATGTTAGTCATGGGACTATAGTTGCTTCAGCACTGGATGGATTGCTGGCCATTCTCAATGACCTCTCCGACAGATGGCATGATGGATAATGCTATTTTCAGACGCTAGTTAAACAGATTTCGCGGCTTACGGTTGTATAACGTAGATAGTATAGATAGACTGTATGCATACATCTATCTGATAGTCAACATGATGATTTTTTAAAGAAGAAAAATCTTTATCGCATGTCTGTCAGTGCACGGTTTATGGTGACATGACGAGTTCCATGTCCCACTCACAGTTATCGGGAGCGACACAACCGAATTAGAAGCGAAAAAACAGGGACTGATCTCGTCACTCACAGAATTCTGACACTCTCCCTCAAAGCCTCAGATCAATTCTAAACGAAAATACAGCAAACAAAGAAGCAACCCCATAACGCGGCTTTGATGTAAAGGAACAGGCGGTACTTTTCGGCATTTCAACACCGCAAGAACTTTGACATGCGATGTAGCTCACAAGCGTCATATGAAAGTAACATCGGTTGTACAATAAGCTGCTTGTTGTGACTGACGCTCGGGATAGTGGATTTTCGTGTTCGACCGTCTCCAGTGCAGCTGCTCACTTTCCGATAGCGAAGACATTCGAAGCAAGTGCCTACATGAAAGCGGTTTGCAACTATACTCTATTTGCTGCTGTTATATAAATGTTTTGTGCGCCATGCAGTGCTTAGCGAAATGAGTTATAACGCAGGCCTATGAGCGTATATTAGAATGTGGCCAGAACTGCAACTCTCCTGGTTAGGCTTGAGGGAGAAGATCACTCAAAGCACACTCACCATCATTCCAGTGTAAAAGCTACAGACGACGTGCACAACACTGAGCGATGAACTACAAGAAACTGCACCGTGTTGATGAATATTCCTTCTTAATATACTGATCCCCCTTTCTCACTGTTTTCTTCTCCTAAACATCTTTTTGTTCATCTCGACACAGGTGCACCGTATGCGGCAACATATAATGACCAGCGAGAAGGGCTCTCGTGCGACATCGGATCTCTCTCAAGGATGCGCTGATTACGAACTGCGTCCTTCACCTTCTCGCATAGACTGAGGGAGAGGAAACAAAAGGATACGAAGGCGTAAACGAAAAAAAGAAGAGTTGTAGGGATGCGGCGAAAACATCGAGGCCACTCGTGACCATAGCTATCCATTGGGACAATCAACCGAGCGCGCTTCCCAGGTCGTGATGCCCCAGCAATAACTTGTTCCGAGGGAACAGGGTTTGGCACGGAAGATGTGAAAGGGCACGGGCGTACGGTGCTGATACAATGAATGGCCGTCGGGGCGAGGAGTGGCGAAAACCATACCGCTAATTTCGTGCGTACGCCCAGACAGAGAGGTCGGCGGGTTGAGCCGTTGTAAGGAGCGTGCTCGCGCCCCCTTACGAAAGAGTTGTTACACGAAGGAAGATTTGCGCCGATAAATTACAACGAGGAAGTGAAAAGCGAGGAGAGAATTTGTTTCGAAAGTTGCAGGATGAGTGCGAGATTTAATGGGACCCTAACGAAATCAGAAGGACGGACGTCAAGGGCACTCATGGGTTTTCCGGCGAATTCCTCCAGGTAGGCCTTCTTTTCTGCTAGTGTCTGATCCGTATTTTATAAAGGTAAGCGTGGTTGAGGCGCCTCAGGACCGGTTTGTCAACAATTATAAACGTGTAATGCGACACAAAGGACTGTTAAACCTGACTCATCATCACTTTTCTTTCAGCAGAGGGGATAAACACATTCTGCCGTGAATATTAATGCTGATGAAGGTAGTTCGGGGTTAACTATCTACTCTTCTTGATTTACATGTTAATCTTCGTTGGTGAAACGATGCCTCAGTCACGAAAGTCAAACGAACGTAGGATGATAATGAGCAGTTATAGATGCCTCTGCTCTGTCACACAAGGAGTAATCAGGCTGTAATGACGCCATAATCACGTGACTAAAGGAAAACTACAATAGGCGTCAGATGTAGTCGGCTCCATGGTCTCACACTGAACCGTGATAAAAGGTCTATATTGCACTATAACATAAATATAAAGTGAACAGAATAATGGAGAAGTTGAAAAAGAAGAAGCACCTGCGTGGTGCACAGCGAGTTATTAAAAATTTCCACGTTCGAAAGTTGTCGACCACTTTAGGACCACCACGACAGCGCTTTCTTGGTCAGGAGCACATTGTTCTTTATATTTAAGAACGGAAATGTTCTTTTTCCTATTGGCCTTTATTTGGTATGCATTCCGCTGGCATTGAGGAATCACTACTGTGCGGATCAGTCTAGTGTCCATACTAGAATCTTTGGAGATACAGAAAAACAAAGAAAAAAGGCGTATATTGGAGATATTTTATGCCGGGAAATAGGATTAAATTAGGTTTTCATGAAAAAGTGATTGAAATCAGAAATGAGGAACAGCGCGCAGTATGAAAACCACGCAAATATCTTATTAACGGTTTCGAACCTTTTACATTCTGTATGGTTCTTCTGCTGAATATGTAACGGATAATTCAAGCCGCGCGTTTTCGATGAGTGTCGTGGTTCCCAAGACATAGGCAGCGATTCTTTCCTCTGTCCCAACTTCCTGGATTTTGTGGATGGCGCTCCAGAGAACCCCAGTGCCTTCGATCCTTCGCGCGTGGGTGCGTCGGTGCGTTCCAGACGGTTGAGCGTCACCGAGATGTTGTCCGAATCAGCTCACATGTCCACGCCAAGTGCATTTGTCAAACACACGTCACCGCGTTCTCCCACTTGTCTTTTTTGTTCCACGTGGCAGTCTCTGTTAGCACGTGACAGGAAAGAAGTGCAAGCGAGCCTAGTCACAGCCGTAGCCCGCGCTAGTATATAACTGACACGATACAGAAGTTCTGTCGTCTTGTAATGCCTAATCCGCCTAATGTTTCATGTCAATCGACATCACGGTTTAATTTGCATCACAAAAACGCGCGCCATTTTTTTTTGTGACACATTCTATTTCAGCTACTCTTTCTCCTTTTGTATTAGAAAATCGATTACGCGACCTGGTGTCACCAGTACTGAACGCCAGTCCAGGGCTGACATCTCCAGTTTGGTTCTTTGCACTCAAGCGTGATGGAAATTCTTTAGCGAGGACCCCAGACGAGCACCTGGCAGGAAGCAGCTATATCGCATATTTCTATTCTGAGTGTACCCAGGCCTTTGACGTGTTCTCCTATAATGTGTTACGTCCCGTGTTGACAGTACGAAGAAGAGAGCGCATTGATTATTAAGCGTGCGAGCTCTTGAAACCGTCAACTCACAAAGGCTTATTTATTCGTATACGTTGAGAAAAGAAACCAACGCATTACTTTTACCTGCCTGTGGTGGCGCGGTATGCGAGAGAATGGCAGCAATTGTAATAGGGCGATTGTGCACGTCCCGCTTAATGACGCAATACGGCCGAGTATGCAGGGAGGTAATACTTCGCATAACAAAATTTCTTGTCTGGAATGCATTGTCTCCTTGTGGAGGCGCCCATGGGTTATCGTACTTTAGTTTCGCCGGGCAGACGTGTGGGATGCGCGGTCAGATATTATGTACCTACCTGCCCTCTGTTGTTTTTTAGCGTTCCCTTATGCGTAATAAATACAATACACCTGCTGTGCACAGCCTATGATTTATTTGACACATCTCCGCCGCGACGTATTGTTGAGCCTCACATTATTCTAGTTGATGTCTAGATTAGGTCATTTAATTGTGTCAGAGGACATTGAAGAAGCAGCTTGTGTGAACTGTGCAGATGTATCAGACCTTGGAAGCGTGACTTCCCGCGAGTCCGCCCTCTTTCTTACTCCTGCCGTTGAGACACGTCGGTCAACAAATTATTACGCTCTATGATTTAATTTTCTTTTCTTTGTAATTTGTAAGAAGCTTGCCAATATTATTAAAAAATTTTAAACCTCGTGGTTTTCTCACTATGACAACGCGCCATGTTACCCAGGCTGTGAAGGACTTCTTGGACGAGAATGAAGTCATCATCCGCGCCCACGATTTGCTCTACTCTGACCTCTTGTGACTTCTCTTCTTCTTCTTCTTCTTCTTATTCTTCCTCAACCTCCTTCCTCCTTCTCTTCCCCAATGCTTAGAACTGTAGACGACGACGACGACGACTAAATGATGATGATGATGATAGTGGGGTAGAACTGTCGAACAGTATATCTGAGTACGCGAAAGCAATTACGATAACGGCACTGATGAACCAGATGACTGCACAGGATTCTACCGCGTTGATTAGTACATTTGCCACCTATCAGTCTAACACATAACCGAAAACGTGGCACACTCACGCATAAAAAAAAAAGAAGTAAATAATGCAGGCGCCCCAAGGACACTGACGTTGTTTGCATTGTACGGATTGACTGCTTGAACAGGCTAGTTTTATAAGGCTAAATCAATTCACCAACATTTTTCGCATTCTATGTATTATGGTTATTGTTGTTAGTTTAATGTTCATATGATTACAATCATAACTTTTTTCTTGTAATCTCGTATATCTCGTTGTGCTCCAGCCAGGAAACGCAATGCATTACATAGAAGAGCGACTTTCAGTCATCGACTCTAGCAGCGTGCCTCTCACAGCTCTTTGATCGCAGATCTTTTCTTAGATCAGAAGGCACTTTTCAGAGGAGGACGCCATAATATTGCGCAAACAGCGTGGTGGTACTATACATGTACCCGGCCCGTCCAGGATATACGATTCAGGAAGCGAAAATAAAGACGTCTGCGTTGGCCCACGAAGAGCATTACCGGCTAATTATTCATTGGCTCGCCGTTCATGGAAGCAAGCGAAATTGCTTGATGCTTGGCGCGGAAGCTTATGATGAAACTCTGCCATGAACGCTTTCTAATTTGAAAGGCGTATCCGATTTGACGCGGGAAAATCCTGGATGGATGGTGCACGCCATAAGGCTACGTGTGCGGGGGAGTTCTATGACTACAATCCGTAGGTAAGTTAGCTAAAGTGCCGTTAAGAAGGAAGAAATTAAGAAGTCGTGATGGAGCGACGTAAGTTGTTTTGCTGTGTATTAATCAAGTTATGTGGCTTTGTTCGAATGAGAAGTGAATGAATGAGAAATTCCTTGCGCAGAAGTGGTGATTTCCTCGCTTTTTTCGTGTGCCTTGAGTTTTTGACTGTTCGGATATAAGTGATGACGAAGTCGTCTCTGGCTGCGTCATAGTACCTACTCGATATCAAAATAACAAACAAACAATGACACTTCAGAATACCGCGGAGCTATACGCAATTCTTCAGTTCATGAAGAGGTCCGTGGATTGCAGTCCTCACAACTGGATTATCTACACAGACTCGAGGGTTGCATTATAGTGCATCCACAATATGGGCATTCGCGGCTCGTTGGGGCCGGTGGTCGTGGACATCCTACGAGCATTCCAGAGTATGGCGAAGAAAGGTCACCGG
>JARGYV010108816.1:0-23062 GCA_029532675.1 Ornithodoros moubata | reverse complement strand
TGTGTATTTACAATTTTACTGTAGGTGGACGAAAGTTTGCCTGCCTTGACTGTGGAAGAGGTGCTCAGGGAGCAGCTGGGGGAATTGGAGCACATCAAATTGGACAGACTGCGTTGTCATAAGAAGCTGCGTGGGATGGAACGCCAATACTGCATGAAATTGGCGATGCCTCCCCATCCTTACGTCCTCCAGGACGATGCCATCCCTTCTCAAGACACGCTTAAGGAGATTGAAGAACATATTGCGATGCTCAAGAAGGAGCAGGTAAGGTATTTCTTCCATGGTGTTTGCCAGATGTTGATGTGAACGTCCTGTCATTCCAGGAGAGAAGGAAGAGACAGTTTGGTGCCATCCGTGGAGAGATTCTTGGCCTCGTCGACATTCTTGGAACAGCTCCCACTAGTGCAAGCGAACGTGAAATCATCTGCGAGGATATTGAACATATTCGCCTTTCACAGGAGTTCTTAAGCATTGCAAAGGGTTATTTAACAAAGGTGAGATCTTGCACTATGAAGTATATGCTCAAAATTTTTATAGATTCCCCATTAAAAGATAGCTTGTAATGACATTATTTTGTTTGTGTGTGCAGCTTAATGTGGAAAAGCAGGAAGCGGAAGAGAAACGGGCGAAGCTTGTGGAGAAGGTTAATATCTATTGGGACAGACTGGAAACGTCCGAGGTTTATCGCAGGGAGTTTCTAATGGAGCATCCTGGATTGAAAGTTCAAGACATACAGGAGGTCAGTCTACACAGTGTCACGGTTCTCGAGTTCACACACTGTTATTTTTATTGAAATGTTTTTTACAGTAATATAAACCTCGACACGAAACTAGGTGCAAACTCTAGAGTAGGTAACAAGTGAACATGAGATGTTATTTCACTCGCGTTTACTTATTACTACGTCAATTAAATGTCAATGTGTCGTTTCCACTGTGATCGCGAGGTTTGCTCACAGCTGCTGTCCTGCACACCATTGCACTCCCAAATGCTATGGGCTGTTATTATTATGGGCAACTTTGTGGAAACTACCGGTCCCCTTAATTCAAGATTATTTGCCGTCCATGTGCCCTCAAATTAACAGTTCTACTGTAATCAGATTGGCTGTTGCACGAACCGTATGCAACACCTGCAAAGAAGAAATAAATAATTTGCTCGGACATTTTTAATTTAAAAATAGATTATGTGGAAATGCTCCAGTGAGAATAATACTCTCTGTATCTGTGCAGTGTAAGGTAATTTACAATAGTTACTTGTTGCCATCCAGGAGTCTGGAGAAGGGACTTGTCGTTCTGTCTTGTTTTGCACTGGTCTTCAGTGGTGATTGTGTGGAAGCTTGTCCGATTATTATTTCCTTGCTCTCTAAATGACTGTAGTTTTCCGCTCACGATGTGGAAATTCTTGCAGCTTGAAGAAGAGCTTGAGAGATGCAAGGCCCTCAAGCAAGAAAGACTTGTCCAATTTGTTGAGAAGCTGAGGGCCGAGCTGTGTTCATGGTACGACAAGTGCGGTGTTCCAGAACGCAAGGAGCAGCTTGAAAAGACAGGTAAGCTGGACGCAGTGCATTTTAGTTAATAGATGGGCAGCACTGAGCATTAATCTTGCAGGTTACGACGACGAAACGCTGGATGCCTTGGAGAATGAGCTTCAGGTGATGAAGGCTTTCTACAGCACCCACCAACAGCTGTTTACCAAAGTGGAGAGGAGGGAAAACTTGTGGCTCAAGCTTATAGCGTTGGAAAGATCCGCAAAGGACCCATCCCGATTTAACAACAGAGGTGGTGCTCTTTTGCAAGAAGAAAAACAGAGGAAGCAGCTGCAGAAGGAGCTACCCAAGCTGGAGAAGGAAATCCACGCTTACATAGAGGCACAAGGTGACGATGAGCTTTTCGCCCTCTGGAGCCAGGGTTTCAACGAGCATGTGGAAGCTCAGTGGAGTGTGTACCAGCAGGAGAAAGAAAATGAGAAGCAGGTAACTCAACCAATACATGTTTCGGGCCTTGGACAGGTGTGCCTAGTTCACAAAACGAGGACAGTGTTGGTCCCTTGTCTTTCTGGGCTGCTTTTTATCGTCATGTTTACCGGAAACCAACTACCCCTACTTTTTACGCTTGTTGAGGACAGTGTCCTTATCTCCAATCGAGCTGACTGTGTTTCAAGGTGTGGCAGCCTAAACTAATACTAACTGTAACATTTTACAGCAAGTTCAGTTGCCAGAACACTTTGTATGCTCTGTCGTTGGCCTAGTTGTTGTATATGTTTAACAGCAAATTGAGGTTTCACTTGTGCCCTTGTGTTGTCTCTCAAGGAGCGACAAAGGAAGCAGCAGGCGACTCCCGTTTCAGTCAGAGGTGTGAAAAGGCCAGGCTCGGCAGCTGGGTCCGTGACCAAGAGTAGCCGTCTTGGGACCACCCTTCAGAACACCCTGCGAGGGATGACACCTCAACTCAAGCGGTCTGTGCTCCGCAGATCCAAGGGAAAGGGCGTAAGTACCCCTATCAGATGTGCAGGAAGATACGTCCACCCTCACCATATCTGACATTTCTTTGACGGCAGACATCGAAGCGTGACATGAAAGGGACGCCTCTTCATGCATCCACCAGCAGGGGTCAGAGAGGAACGGGGCCAAAGGCCACAGATGTCACAATAACCAGTGTCACATCGTACCAGGAGTTCCAGGTATGCACATGCATACTGTAGTTGTAGCTTTGTGTCACAAACACTGTAGCAAATTTTCCAAGTTCTTGCAGTGAAAATTTGGCTGTGAGACTTTGAGGATGGAGGACACATAAAATGAGAGGGTGACGTGTAAGGGAAGAAGCAGAGCTTGCAGTTTCATGACAACACTCGCAACGGGATTCTTATTTCACTGGCAGTGATGTCATTGGCATTTTCCCGGGTTGATGTGCAGCATAGAGTAAATTTTTTCTGATGAGTGCTCAGATACGCATGTGTGTGTGTGTATCACACATAACTGGGGAATAACCGTGAACTAGTAAAAAGATGCACCGTTGGACATGCTTCTCTGTAGTTAGCATCTCTTCGTCTCTAGGGGTATCAAGACTGATCAAGATCAAGGATCTCTGGTTGCAAATAACTGCTTTCAAGACAATACAGCATTGCTTTCAATATGCAGCCAAGTTATGCAAGATGTCTATTTTTTTAGCGGGGGGTTCAATTATGCAACACAGTTCACTTCTACATTAGCACGCCCAAATGTGGGGCAAGGTCACCCCGAAGAAAAAGGTTCGGTGCAGGAGTTCGACCTAAGGAAGAAGAAAAAGTTTGCTCCATGATGAGGTCGCATTATACAGTGGAATCTCGGTGAATGGAAATCACTTAAACGGAACAGAAAGTGGTAGAGTTCTTTTGTTTCGCACCTGTACTATGTAATGCATGTACGTTTTCGGTGAACAGAACCCCTGATAAAAGATGTTCTCATTGTCCCTTCAGGTTCCACTTTCCACTGTAGTTGTACAGGTCTCTCTCTCATCAGTATCTTTGCCTTGGCATTAAATGTCCCAGTCAAAGACAATGCTTGGGATCTGTCACACACACTAGAGGCAGTAGACATTCGTACAAGCTGTATTGGAGTAAAGGTGAGGGAAAGCTGAAACAAAATGACCAAGGGTCACAGCTACGGCCCGAGTCGACTCTGAAAGGGGCTTTTGATCTATGGGAAGCTAATCTGTTAGTCTAAACAGTCATCCCTTTGGTCATCACAGGAGGTCATGTTCATAGTCACTTGGGTGCCCTCTCTCCTTACCTAGGGAGCTCCTGTCTCTCGTTACAGGCACGCCTGGCGCAGCCTACAGAGGCTGGCGATCCCACCAACAGCACTTTCCTTCTTCCCCGACAGGGTATGAGTGCCTGCTTCACGGAGGAAGTCTCTGTTGGGTTTCTTTAGCATATACCCCATGGAGCACTGTTAACTTGGAAGGATGTCTGCATATACCCTAAATAGCGCCGGAAACTTTGCCGCAAATTGGGCCAAAAACAAGTATAATAGGATACCTGCCAGTTGAATATCATAATTTCTGTGAATATGAAGTCTACGGGCTTTCCTGGACGTATAGTTAGGTGTAGGTTTAACGGGGATTTAACAACAGAATAGGTCCAGAAGCCACAACAGATTTGTATCTGAGCTGTTTGCTTTTGTGTATACAGATGTCAGTGTACACCCCACCTCCCCGACCCCCTTCCCTGGTGGCAAGGAATGTCATCACGTGTGTCATTTTCCTCTGAAGGTGACGAAAAAAAAAAATGCTCTGACCTTGCAGGAGGCGCTGAACAGTTGCGAGCGAGCCCCAACATCCCGGAGCACCCTGGTGGCCCACACGTACCCCACTAAAAGAATGGCCTTGACCCTGGCTAATGCGACAGCCAAGAAACTGACGCCCAAGAGAAACACGCACCCGAGGCAGCTGCTCTTTTAACATTGTAAATAGGACAGGCCTTTATGGGTAATGAAAGTGTGTTTTAATGTGAGGAATGCGAATAAATTCTTTTAATGCAGTGTAACCTGGGGCCATTCTTAGTCAGGCTATGCAATTGCTTGAATGTCTGTTATGATCACCAGCAGTAAGGAACAAGTGATTCAATTGAATTTTTGTTTTTGTGTCGCCCATTAACAACCAAAAGAGAGAAGTAAGATGCGTTGGATGAGTATGACATCACCGCAGAAAAATACACGGAAATACAAATACATGTGTCTGCATGAAAGAGGTGAGCGACACAATAAAAGGAGTTCAACATCGATCTGGGAAATCTATAACGGAGTGTACTATTTTTGTATGTATCATATTGTGTGTTACGTTTTATATTTCGGATGAGTGAGTAGAGTTGTTAGCCCCATTCTGTTAAGCAGATGATAAACGTAACATATCTAGTGGCTTCAATATGTCTGTCTTAGATGATTTTTAAAATCCTTGTTGCACCTTTTTGTCCTGTGGGGTGGTTAGCTAGTTCCAGGCAGTTGACACAAGTTGTAGTTGTGGTAAACCATTGCTAAGTAGAAACGTTTGAGACCGGATGGACTGTTGATTCGGCAGATAACAGTTCCTTTAACGCCAAGGACTTTGTAGTATCGACGTGCAAAGGAAAAGATAGCGCCAAGTCGACGTAAACACTGAGGTTGCAGTTCCCGACTACTCGATTGATTGCAGAGTTGGGCGGGGCATAGCCAGAGCCGAGACTCCTTGCAAATACGATGGTAGGATACGGTAATCACCTGTGGATTTGGTATTCCAATACAGCTTTAAATCAGCAGTGTACTGCAGCAAGAAGGAATTTTAAACATGTGAAGACAGATCATTGATAAGTTTGTTAGAAACTAGGTGGATTAGATTTGACCCTCGCTGTGCACCACAATAATAGCCATACGTTCGAGCACAATTGAGTCTGCGTAAAACATGAAGCAAATCAGCACAATGGGGCAGATACACCGTAATGGGACAGTATAAGAAGCAAGTGGTGAATTACTCAAAGGATTTTGAAAAGTCTAGGTACACAGCACATACTTGCACTTTTTATGACACACCTTAGGTAGCCACGTTTGTTGTAATGTTTGGTAACTTTCAACATAAGATAACATTTGTTTCACAGACCTGCCTGTAGCAAAGCATAGCACAAACCAGTCTGGACAGACGTACTTTTAGAAAAGGGAGAATGTGTCAGTATTGGAGACTTATTTTTAGCCCCAATAATGGCTCTAAACATTGCAGTGCACTTTTAAAGATACCTGCAAGAAACATTTTCAGCAACAATCTAATTATGGAAAAAGCAAACAGTGCAGCCAACAGTCAGTCTCTCCTGTTTATTCTTTTTACAACCACTATGCAGTGTAGCCATAGCTTTCAATCACCTTCTTCATAGGCTCCAAGTGCTTGGCCAGCTGATCCTTGGCTTCGGCAAACAGTTTCTGAAATGTAGACACGTTTTAGTGCTCCTGCCACTATTCCTCCTCTTGCATCTACGTGATATGGCGACTTTTCTCAGATAAGATTTTCGTATCATAGAAACTCTTTCAAACAATGTAGGTATTGAATAGGCATCACAGAAAAGGGGCAGCTTTCAAAATAACTAAATCACCGCCACCAGATGCACATACCTTATCTGTCCTCTTCTGCTTGTAGTAGAGGGCAGACTTCGCCTTGCGTTTCAGTTCCAAGGACTCTATGACGGTGGCGTACTTCCAGCCCACCTCATGGCCCAGGCGACCAAGGGTGCAGTACTGGACAGAAACAGAGGCTAAGAAATCTGCCGCTGCACGAGCAGATGGGCACATGCCAGTGGTTGTGGTCAGAGCTCAAGTTTCAGGTCACAAACAATCAGTGTAGGTAAGGATATGTCTACATCATCGTATACAAGTCTTAAGGGGGCTGTAAAGCAGAATACAAGACTACACTTATGACGGCATTCTCTTCATTTTATCCACAACAGATGTCCAAATTCCTTTTAAGAGCCCATGACCCGACCAACAAGGATCACTGTTTTTGGCCATTAGCAAGCAACATGTCGTAGCTAGTCATACTCACTGTACAGCCCCTCAAAAGCAGCATGTCACAAGTGCCAAGCAATACAATTCTCTCTAAGGAGAAGAGTTACCTTCCGTCTGGGATTCAGCCTTAGTACTCTCAGAGCCGCAGGGACCACCATGCGCTTCTTGCGGTCGTACGGTGGGGGAATTCCCTCAAACATCTTGAGCTTTGCCAGAGCATTGGCCCCGCGCTTCGTCTTGTGGGGCAACATACCCCTGACTGTGCGCCAGAAGATTTTGCTGGGGGCCCTGAAGTGAAAGGGGCCGCGAGCGGGGTTCACGTTGCATCGCTTTCGTAAGAAAGACAAGTACTTCACTGGAAACAGAAATAACAGGCTTAACGGGTGCACAGCGCTGGTTACTTCAACTTACACTTGTTCCTGAAGAAACTACCGGATATACAGATGCCTTCGCATCGTACGATGACGACCTTCTGCCCTGAAAAAGAAGGCGCCCAACAAGGCTTCAACCACTGCACGCGACACAATTTTAATCTGACGTCTGCCATAGTGATCAGATGGTGATGCATGGATAAAGTAATATCATGGTTGTCATACAAAGGTATACTGTCATCATAGTGGTGGTGCCGGTGGCTGCAAGAAATAACGGACCTCACCATGTAACAGTGTCTTGGCGACTATGGCAGCGAGACGGCCAAGCAAATGGCCTTGGCCGTCGATGAGAATCGGCTGAAATCAGATGTCAAATGAGATCGAAGCTAGTGTAAATTTCACACCAACACAATATCCGTCAATGTGCATGCACAAATCAGCTCCTTATATATAAAGAACACGGGACAGTGATCCACATGAATGGGAGGTCCATGAAGGACTGTTTAGGCCTACTGGGCACGGGATGTCAGGAACTTCATCAGTTTCGCAACAAGAGATATTGTACTGGTTACTTTAAGAAAAGATCATTGCAGGCCAACAATTCCACCCAGAGCTAACTCTCTCCCCTCATACCTCGAAAAGAAAGCGCAAAACAGGGTATATTTAAATACACTCAGCAGCCACGTGAAACCTCTATTTCTGTGTCTAGCGCAATAAATCAACCACAGAATAAAAATTACACGATAGAAAGAGCTGGTTACATGCAGAAAACATTGCAGACGAGTAAAGAACCAAATGATATAGATAAAAGCTGGTAAAAGAGGCAAACACCGGGAGCACCGCTCACCTTGCTCGAAAAGCCAGTCATGACGACCGGAAGAAAAGACCCATGCAATCGACGGGGTCCTCCACGTGAACTGATGGTCTTACAGTGTGGCCAGACGATAAATGACAAACGTTCCCTGCAGGAAGAAAAATTTTGTGACTTTAAATATATATTAGCATTAATTACACCTTTCTATTACGTATTTTAAAAGCCTAGGATATTTTATTACACATACTGTATTGTCGAACAAAAGCGAGGACTCTACTACGGGCAGCCGACGGCGTCTGCATATTGGCGCCATTTTTGTGTAGCTGGTTGGTGTAGTTGGTTGTGGCGTACCGGTAGTACATTCGGTTCCGACCTTCACGAATTTCGTAAATTACTGAACCACTTTTGATACCAGAGCCAAGGTATATACTTTGCCAGGCATATATATGTCGAGCGTCTTTTGTCAACCTTGTCTTATCGCCAGTGTCTCAATGCCGCTCTACCCTTCGTAAGTCGTGAAAACGCTGTGTAACATGCTCATGGAAGACCTCAAGTCTATATCACAGGTAAGTACGGCTTCAATACGTTGTTATCGCTTAAAAGTTGGGATGGATAGCGTTCATAATGTACGAACAAAAGTGTACGGAGGGGAGAGAAAACAACGATGAAGTTCACTAAATAGCAGAACTCGGCGGCGACAGGTCAAGTTTTGCTTAATTATTCAATAAAGCTTCGTCCCATTCCCAACGTCAACCCTTTTGTTTGTGTGGCCGTTATGTAACATGCCCGATGGTGTATTTTTGTTTAGTTACTTTCGGTATATAGCTGGCCCACAAACTGCTAGCTTCATTTTTCCTCTTTGCAAACTGTGGTATAGTCCGTAACATAGAGAAAAGAGACGTTCGTGTGGTTGACGAGGCATGTTTTGGCACGAACGGCATGTAATGTTTGTCTTTGCACTAGGCAAAGTCTGCACCAAACTCACTCCTATGTACAAATAATAAGCTTTTCGTATTCCCTTTCTGTAAAGTACGCCACTTATTTTTTCAGGCCTGCTTCGTGTCACTCCCCCATAAACGAAAATCGTCGTCGAAAACGTCGCAAGCCTCGGACATTAGTACTCTGAGGGACACCCTGTACCGCGAAGCCTGGGCACGTTTGGAAAGTGGGATATTGGTCTGTTATACTTTTTTGCATTTAATATCTGGCATGGTTGCAACCGGCATGGCTGCGTGTAACCTACTCTATTCAGACTACCCCTCCACAAGAAAATACACGTCTTTAATGGCTGTTTAACTTACGTGTTTTGTTGTGCCTTATTCTAGCAATGCCAGAAAGATGCTCAAGCAGACGCACTGAACTCCATGGTTGACTACATTCAGAGATCGAACCCTGGACTGCGGGCCACGCGGGACAGGATAGAAGTTCCCTGTGGGGCTCTTGTCATGGGTAATGTCTTTTCAGACTGTCTTTATCTACTTGTACTGGTATTGTAGTCATGATAACTACAAACATGAGTAATATGTGCAGCTTCATGAGAGGTTTCAGTTTGTCAATGTCTGAAAGGCTTAGGATTTGTTTTGAGCCAGGAGTTTTCAGGTGTCAACATGTCAGACCACGGGGCAGTCTTTGGGCAGCTGACCTCTAAACTACGAGCCTCGGTGACCAAGATGGTGGTTTCCCTCCAGGCTAGAGATTGCAGCTCCACTGCAACTATGATGCACAAGGTCGTTTCCCACATCCCAGAGGTAAAGTTTTCCTTCCGCTCTCGTACTCCAAGATTTAGGGCTGTCCCGAGATGACTTTTCCCGTATGAAGGCCGTCACCAGCGACTTAGAGATGAAAAAGAGGATGTGCACAATGACGACATTGACTGCTTGGTACAAGTCTGTCGTGCAGAAGGTAATCGCATGATGTGGCAGGACGTTTCTTTTAAACCGGGCTCGGTCAATTTGTTTCGGTTTGGGTAGACCGAACATTCGCCTCGGAAGAAAGCCAAACGGGTCTATTCTCCGAGGAGGGACCAACCCATGGTGATAATCATTGAAGAAGTTGAGGGATTCAAGCCTTCTGTTTTGGAAGATTTCATTTTGATTTGCAGGTAAATGGTATTAGTACCTAAACTCTTGCTGTACAGCCTGTTTGTGGTCGCTAGAAATGTCTCTTCTATGGGAGCATCACTAGTGGCAATATTGTGAGAACGTGAGCCTCACAGTGCCTCTCACCTGTGTCGCCCAGCAACTACGTGGACCAGCTCCCCCTGGTGCTGGTGCTGGGCATTTCTACGACCGTGGCGACCGTGCACAGGATGATTCCTCAACGAGCCTCTTCCTGCCTGTCCATAGAGACCTTCTCTTCAATGCCTGTCACTGAATACCTCAACCGCGTTTTTCAGGAGGTCAGGTTTGCCCCATTCTTCTCAGCTACACAATGAAACACCTAGCATGAGAATGAGTACCACTGTTGCTGTTCATCTCGTCACTTACAATACCGTGAATTGTACTCGCAAAGATTTTCTTTTTTTTTTCTATATTTTTGTGTTCCACTGTCCAGTGACTTACTAGTTTGTTCCTTAAAGTGCACAAACCTGGTACCACTTATAGGTACTGCTGGACCCGTTGATGGCCTTCAAACTTGGCCCACATGTGTTCCAGCTCGTACAGGACGTCGTCCTGTTCCACGATTTCTCTCTGACCAACCTCCTGCAGATGCTCAAGGTACAATCCCTCCCTTCTTATTGTTTTAGACGTTCTTTTGCCGAAATATGTGTCTATATAGATGTATATATTTGATTTTTGTAGATGTGCTTGTTTGAGCATTACTACAGTGTACCTGAATCTGTCCTCTGCTGCCCCGAGAATCAATTAGCGGACGTCATTCAGTCTCTAGATCGAGAAGGGGTGTCGACCATCATGAGTGTTCCTTCGGTTCAACGGTAATCTGGCCTCTTTTCTGTGTTGTGAGAGTTTAGTCCACACTGGTGTTACCTCCGAGAAAACAATGTCGACGTAAGGCCAAGCGTCATTGAGAGACAGTTGTTTGTAAGATGTGTCGTCATTTTTCGTGGAGGACACATATAAAACTCTCTCTTTCTGATTTTCTTTTTTGATGTGGATGAGCTGTGCACAGAACACGTCATGCTTTGGTCCTTTGGAATTTATTGTCAGCTAAATTTGACACTCCTATTTCTCTCCTTTGCAGGTGCACGGAGGACAACAAGTTGTCCAGCTGCTACAAAGTGAATCGAAAAGTAGGATCACAAACCTTGCCTGTATTGCGCATTGGTTTTGCTTTATTAGCACCATCAGTGTTGTTTACTTTTGTTGTTGATTAGGCCGAGCAATCTTGACCGACCAAATCCATCTCGACCCACAGCATATTTTTTTTTCCAGACCCTAACAGAGCTGGTGACAAAGCTGCACAGACACCATCGAAGCAGCCTCGTGATGTTAGAGGTCCTTCGAGAATTCTCCAGAAACCTCCCGAACTGCCCACTCGGTCGCCAGGTATGCCTTTCGCAAAATGACCAACGCCAGTAGGAAAGTAACGTAGACCGTGCTTCCCCTCCAGTTCCGCGACACTTACTTCCTTTACCTGGAAAGGCCTTTGAGCGACGTCGAAGGCTTTCGCTCCCTCCTAAAACTGACCAGGTGACGCCGTCTAGGATCACCCGATAGGGCCACGTGAGTGTATTTTTTTGCTTCCGCAACTCCTTAGACTGATGTCTCGAGACGACGTGGAGATGCGCCTGCGTGCCGTGCTGGATGTGGTCGATAGACATCCAGGAGTGGACTCTGTGGAAGAGCTTTCGAGCGGAGTGCGGTCCATTCTTCGTAGGCTCGAAGCCATAACAAGTATGAAGAAGTTTTTATCTGGTTCTCGTGGATTACTTAATGTCTCTCCGTTTGCAGAGGAGGAAGTTGAGACTGTACAGGACCAACGGGAAGGATTGCCACAGGGTGTTTCTGCTGCCATTGACTGGGGAAATGTCCGAAGTCGTTCTCAGTTCAAAGAGGTGCGTGTTTAACCAAGCCAGAGTTGGCAGTCTTGTAAGAACTGAAACTCCCTCCTGTGTTCATCGAGAGGGTTTTTCTTCTAAACTTCCTTCACTTGTTGGAGTATAGGCTCTTGTTACTACACACACTCTGGAGGTTTTAAATTTATTAGTTTAGCACTAGTTGCGCTGGGTCTTGCAAGATTCTACGAGTTTTGAAGGATACCGTCAAGAGCGCTTGCATTTTTTTAATTTGGGCTATAGTCCCTAAGGACTTCTTTGCCCCTGAACTTAGAAAGATGAGCTTTTTGAGGGCTTCTTGCAAAATTTATTGGCTTACAGAAACCTATTTTAAGTGAGGTTGAGTAAGCTCAACAACTGAGCTGTCGTAGCTCACAGCTGAAAACGTGTTTTTTTGTGCTGGACTTGGGTATTTATTGTGACAACCTTCTTGTCCTAATTGTCCATTTCAAAGGCTAGTTTCTGTTCACAGAATTCACTAGAAGGAGCCATTCTATTCCTCCTGTATTCAAAGTCAGATTTTACCGATTTCTCTATATAAATGCTACCTGTTACCCCATGGCGGCTACTACTTGTCGACAGCTCAAATGTCTGCTTTGGCTGTTAAGTTGGATGCCTGCTTCGTTCCAGTAGAGCAGCCTCGATCATGGTCGTATCTTCTGTTGCGCAGAAACTGAAGGACCTGGCAAAAAGCAAGAAGCAGTCGCCGTTCGAAGAGCTGCGAGATGAATTGGCCGAGTTCATCGGTCACACGTTCAGGTACGAAGACGGCAACAGAAACATTGTAAGTGGGATTTGTCAACGTGAGTGTTGCCCAGTGCGGTTATTCCCCCGACTGCTCTGGCCCTACACGAAGCCCTGTACTTCGACGATGCCGTTGTCTTGAAACGATATTTCCTGCCGTCGCCGAGGTCAGTGTTGCACGCTGCGCTCGTCCATCCCCAGGCCTATCTGCAGGTATTAGGAATGTTTGGACTCACTCAGTGATTTGAACTGTTTTGCGAGTTGGTTTATTTTGTATGGTTTGATTAAAATATGGGTTGAATCTCGAAAGCAACTAAATTTAATATCAATAAGTTCGAATAACAGACAACATACTAGAGAAACGTTTTGCTTTCTCTAGCAGTTTTAATGTCTGTTCCCGTCCTGCAAGTCGGCTTCATTTCGTACTTCGGTGCGACAGGTGAAGCCAGCTTTACAGGGAGCTTTACCGTAGAGTTTTCTGCATGAGGAATTCAAATGTGTTGAAAAATTTGTTATCCGTTAAAAACTGAACTTAATCTGCGGCTGCTCGTTTCAGTGTTGCATGTATTTCAAATATTTGAGCAGCCTTAGAAATTTCGTCTTCTTACTTTTTCAGGATCTGGAGGTTCTACCAGATTTGAGCCTCGCGTACAAATTGCATCTGGAAGGTGGAAAATTGATCAACCTGTACGACTGGATGCAGGTACGCCACACCAAGGAGTTTCATATGCCCTGAAATAGTCACGACCCTACGTGCGTGGGGAGCATAAAAAGGGTTTCCACGAGGGTGTTTGTGAATTAGTCTTTCAGGACGATGAAAGCGGCACAAGAAAGCAGAAGGTCTTCGGACGAAGACAGATTGATGGAGTATCCTTTTCCAACTGCGCCAATCGTCCTTGTGGACGAGTGTCAAGTCTTTCTGTGTTACCTTAACTCTGCTTCCAGAGCTCGGTTCTTTCGCTCTGTGACGGAGCTCCAGTTTCTAGGATACATCAAGTCCACCCAGCGGAAGACCGACCATGTTGCCCGTATGACGTGGGGTTCCTGTTGAGTAGGTCTCCTTTCTTTATTTGGTTTGCTCTGTAGAGTATTTCATGTTTTATATACTATGGCGATTGAGACCAGTGAGGTGCGTCACTTTGTGCCCATTAAGTTATGAGGCCGTTTCATAAATTAAATACGGTTTTTATTAAACGACCCCACACGCAGTGTCAACACTGACGCGCAGAGGGGGGAATATTTACAAGTTAACGTAGCGACTTGGTGCTCCGCAGACAAGTCTGAAGTAAACGTCTTTCATTCTTGACTCACAAATGTCACAGTGAAGAAACCTGAGGCTGTGAAATGACAGATTCGTTGTTTCTGTACGAACCGAGTTTTACGTGGATGTAGCATCTGGCACTGCTGTGGTGGTTGATGGCTTCCGTAACCTCCTGGGAACGCCGTGGAGCCGCGTCGGGCGGCGAGCCTTGAATCCCGTGGACTCTGTCGGCGCCGTGGTGTTTGTCTGCCTCCTGCTTAGGTTAAGGGAGGCGATCCCCACTCTGTGCTTCGACGTCGGGTTGGCTAACGTTGCGGATGACGTCGCACGTGAGGCAGAGCCCGGAGAGCCTCCGACGCTGTAGCTAACGGACGTGCTGTAACTTGCGCCGGGTTCCGAGTTGGTCACGCTGGAGGGCACCACGTACTGGGCTTTGGAAGGTGGGCATTGGACGTTGTACCACCAGTCACACACGAGGGACTGTTGGTTGAAGGCAGTGCCGTTGGGGCAGAGGAAGGACTTGGTAGTGAGGTCACTGTTGCACTGGTGATACACCTGCGACCAATATTGTCACGTTTAAATGTTGTCGACCAAGGGAGATAAAGAGACAAAACGCGCGTGTCGTGACACCTTCCGTGGGCACGTGCGCGTGTCCCGCTCTCGCATTGGGTTGAGTCGCGCGCAGAAACAGCATTAAGATCAGCTTCGAACATGGAACGTACGTGTAGGTAATAAAAAGAAATTGATATAAAAAGCGCGTTCTGGTACAACTCTTGCGTGAAACGAAAACGACTACAGTAAAATCGTGTTAATTCAACCCCCTTTAATTCGGCAATTCGGATAGTAAGGACCCCCTACGTGGTCCCGGGAAACACGTGTACAGATCTGTGGTGTTAGACTCTCATTAGTTCGGACGCAGTTGAGGTCACGACCGGTTAATTCGAACGAGTCATGGCGAACGTTGGGAATCCACGAACGCTAAACCGCGCGTGAGCTGAGTCGTGCGTAAACCACGTGAAAATGACGAACGCTTCAGGTGTTCTTGCCAGCGGATGTGCAACTGAGTGACTACGTCGCAGTTGGCGGTGCTCTTGCCATCGCTGGACAACTAATTGACGACGAAATTTTGCGAGATGTGGTTGTTGCTGACGATGAACAAGTGTCTGATGACGAAGCCGCTGAAGCCCTCGCCGCTTTGGATTTTTTTTTTTGTTCTATGCCGGACAGTGCAACGGAACATTTATCGCATTTGCGGAAATACGTTGTTGCTACACAAATAACGTGCACAACACAAGCAACAATCACACAATTCTTCACCAAGTAAATGTTTCTTGTGATGTGCACGTTTTTCTCTTGTCTCGATTGTCTTTTATTTTCATTATTTCGGCCTTCGGATACTTCGAACATTTTTGCCGATCCCTTGAGGTTCGAATTAACGCGGTTTTACTGTACAAGGAAGAAAATGAAACTGACTGTGCCCCTTTAAAGGTGCATGAACGAGGTTTTCAGTTCCCAGACACTTTGGCGATCGTATAGGGCTAAGCAGCTGACTGACCTGGCATTTATGCTGCGAGTCTGCGTAGAAGCCAGGAACTTTGCCTTGACAAGTAAAGCTGGTCACGGGGAAGGCTACAAGAGAGGGACTCTCGCTCAGCGTTTGCCCGGGGTAACTGTATGAAGAGTGTTGTTTATCCGATGCACTTTTTGCCGAGTACTGTTGGGTAGCCGATGCACCTCCGTACGGGTTGCTCTGGGTACGGGTGCCCCAACCCTCTGTAGGCGCTTGGACATCGTAAACTGGGGATTTATAAGTTGAATACGTTGAAGTTAGCTTGGGCGAGTAAGGCGACGTCTGAGGGGCGCCAAAGTATGTGTTGGGCATCGGAAATGTGGACGAGGGTCTTGTCATGTCGGAATTTGATTGTGCCGTTTGGGAAATGATGCTGTAAGGTTCTGCTATCCTGTTCGTATTCGTCCCGTCGCTCTGCGAAACGTCGTATTGGTACTTTGGCCTGTTTGAAGCAGAGATTGTTGGGAGGGGTATCGTCGAGGGTATTTTTGGAGCGACATACTGCAGCTTGGACGCGCTGTCTTCCTGCGACGTCTCTTTAGTAGGTCCTGCCGACTGAAAATATGTATTAGCTGCACTGCTAGAGCGCGAATTTGGTGTTTGCTCGTCTTTTGGAATGGCGATGATGACAACTTTGCTTCCGCTGCCTTCTTGGTGCTGCGCTTTGGGGAAAGACTGTGTCTGCTGCAGTGGCTGCCGCTCCTCTTCCTGGTAGTACTGCTGCTGATATCTTCCAGGTTGCAAGCTCGTGGAGAATACCTCTCGGCTATTTCCATCGACGGGGTTTCTAACGATGATCCGAATCGCTGTCGGTTGATTCTGTTCCTCCAGCGTCTGAATGGCGTTGTCCCCTCTGTCCATGTTGTAACCACTGGGCGGGGTTACATATGTCGCAGAGGGAAAGGTATGCGCTGTGATGGGCATTTGTTTCGACGACCCCTCTGGAGGGCCGGATCCCTTTTCTTTGACATTGTTGATAACCGTCGTCTCCTCCGGAGAGCCGAAAGACCCATGGTTGCCTCGCTGGGGATGGCTCGCCCCGACACCATCAAGATTCGCCTGGAGAGGAAGGATCAAGGCCTGGACGTATTTGTCCCGCAGTAGGTGTGACGCCTTATCTGGAAGATGGAAGACAATGGGCTTTGAATGTGGGAGGCCGTCTTTCTGCCTAATAATGGGAGAATCTTGCTGGAACCGCTGTCGAACTGGTGGCGGGCTGTCAAAGTGGGGAGGCACCACCAGTTTTGGTTCGTTGAGGAAAATGGGTGCACCAGGTTCTCCCAGCGAAAGACCGCTTAGGTGGTGTTGATGAGAAGACATAACCCGGTTGACTTCATCCATGACGCCCGTTGAAAAGAAGGGCGCGGCTGCTGTTTGCACCTTATTGGTCTGCTCTGACGTCATGATGGGGTCAAATTTGTTGCTGTCCGCCTGATAAAAGCTGGACCTGGTTGGTGAATCCGCCGTAAGAGAAATAACGCTGCTGTAACTTTGTGGCTTCGAGGAAAACTGCTCGAAGGAAGGAGGACGTCCTCTGTATGGCCTGGGATCGGACAGCTCCTGGATCAGCGTTATTGGTCGTCTTCTGCCGTTGAAGAAGTCCTCGTCCTCCTCCTCGTCGTCATCGAGGGGTCTACGGTTGCGGGTCCCGTAGGGTTTCCTTCCGCGTACAATAACGGGTCCGCTCTCGTCCTCGTCGCTGTCGATATCCTCGATCACGATAGGACGGCGCCGTTTTGAATGCTTCCTCCCGCGAATCACGACGGGGACATCGTCGTCCACTTCACCAGACTCGTCGTAGTGGCTTCCGCTTCCACGCTGGTCCTTATCTGCAAAGATGATCGGGGGTGCCTTGTGGGGCCCCATCTTCGGTGGCTGGGGAGGACGGGGTGGACCCCTGAATGGTGGTGGTGGACGGGGTGGGGGTATGCTCATAAATGGTGGGGCGGTGCCTTGGGCCTTCAGTCCCAACGGCCCTCCAGGGGGTGGTGGTAGTCTTCCTGGTATTGGGAATGCAGCAGGGGGATAATAAGGAGGGAACCTTGGCATGCCGAAAGCAAAAGGTCGTGGTGCCTGAAGATGACCAGCTGGGGGTGGTAAATGTGGTCCACTGTACTGCTTGAGGAGCAGCTTGTGCAGCGTCGGACCATCGGGTGAGGCCCCATTTTGCAGGAATTGCGTCAGGTCCGCTTCGACGTTTTGTTGGCTACCTGCGGGTTCTTTGCCGGGCTTGCGGAAGAAAGGAAACCGTAGCCTTCCCGACAGACGGGGCAGCTTGATGAGCTGCAAAGGAGGGGAGGACATGATGTAAGACGGTTGAGTTTTAGAAGGGCAGGTATTCTTACTTGTGCATCGGAGAAGACGGTGAGGCAGAACAGTAGCAAGGCTGTATATGGAGATGAAGTGAGAAGAAAGAAGAATTATGTCCTGCGACCTCTTTGTGAAAACTCATTCCATCTGGTGTAGCAAGGGTTCACGATTGCGGATGTCGTCCATCTCGCAACGGGCAATAAAACGTCAATGGGGTTTCAACACTCATTACCTCATGGACAGACCTCCAAGGAACCGACTTGCGCTCGTCATTTCGTATCTTTATTACGAAAGCGTGCCAGAGCTAGCGATCTTTGTTTGCCCAAGATGTATTGGAGGACCATTACAGGAAACATGCAGCATTGTGGTCTTCTAGGCCACAGGCAAGTACGAGCAGACGCCATTAACTGAGCTTCCTCTGTACAACATGACTATATGCTGTCCGTTTATCTTTCCATAAGATGGGGGAAAAAAATCACAGTCGACGGATACCGAAAAATGAGGCTCCTTCCACTCCTTTCTGTTACGGCATAGAAAAAAGAAAAAAAAATGGAATGAAGGGACGTTTGGAGATAAAGCAGGGAACAAGCAAGGAAGGAAGCATTAGTGCACGCAAGCGTGCGTTACATAATGAGCATCGCGTAACTGTTCGTGAGAGCAGACCTTGACATTGATGCTTCGAGAAACTTGGCCGTTGGCCGTCCCTCTGTCTGTGCGTGATGGAGGTGTACACGCCAATGTACAATCGAGCATAATTGCCTTTGGTCGCCGAACCGAATTTCTCTAATCTCCAAGTAGGTTGGTGGCGTCTGCTATGAGGCAAAAGCAGACGACACACGTCTCTGCTACGATTTGTATTTTGTTTTTATTTAATCTATCGCGTGTGGATTTCCATATCACATTTAGAGCCGTCACCATGCGTCATTACACGAGCTCAAGTTCAGTGACCTTTATAACGAAAACCCTGTTTTCGTTCGTTCGCTTTTGAAAGGGGCTGGCAGGATGTCTTCTCCTGCTATGCAACTTGTCGTCCTAACTATAAGCTTCCCTTGTCATAAAAAAAAGTATCTCTCGGATGATCATTCCGCGGCATACGTATTTGCCACGGGGCTTAGGTAGTAGAGCTCCGTGAGAAGAATTAACCCTGCATTCTGTTTCATTGCTCTTCTTGAGCTGCTCTGGAAACACGATGGTGTTACAGACGCCAGGAAGCGTCATTTGACGCATCTTTGCTAATGGCAGCCAGATGTACTGGCACTTGGGGAACCTGGGCTTCCACGAGATCTCGTATGAAATGCTGTGTGAGCTGCTCGTCGCGCGCCTGCATCTGCTACAAGTGCTAATAAGTTGATACTCACCGATGAGGGGAAGGCTGCAACATGTTGTGGGGCGTCCAGCTGCCATCAAGTGCTCCACCTAAAACAGACAGACCCGATGACACGGTTTCCTCCCCCGACTTTGCAGAATGTCGACGGACTATATTTGCAAGTCGAATGTCTACACCCTTTCCCCTCATCCCGAGCATGGAATGCATGGCATGACCCCGGTTAGTTCAAAGGTCGCGTATCGAGTGATACACTCCAGAGTATTTCCTTCTTCGTGCTCTCGTGCACTCCACGAGCCGACTAAGTTTGTACAAGTGAACGGGAGAACTGGAATCTTGTTGTCATTAGTCTCTGACTCTCGTTACGGCACTGAACAGCACGCGTACACACAAAAGAAAAGGAAATTGGGGGAAAAAAAAAAAAGCTCCATTAACGGCCTTATAAAGACAACTTTTCCCACGCGCAGAAGAGTCTTCCTTCCTTGACTGACATTGATATGAAGGCAGGATAATAACTCCTTTGTTTCCTTCTGTTTCTGCATGCGTAAGGCTTGGTTATCAGAGCATGCAGATGAACGCCCCCTTTTTTTTTTAGAAAAGAGGTCTTTTCGCGAAAATTATATTTCTTGCTCTAGTAACGTTTGGAAGCCGAAATTAGAATATGCGCGACCCGCTTTTTCGGGCCCGTCCTTCGGGTCCATGCAGTGAAAATCGGTGCCTCGTTGGAAACCCGCTTTTTTCTTCTTATTTTCTTCCGATGTTGACGAGTTTTTAATGGTTTCTAGTCTCTAACAGTCAAAATTGTAGGCGGACAAAGTGGGACTCGGACCGCATCCGGAACATCCGAAATTAGTCTGTACAGCTTACTAGGAGGCTGATCCGGTATTTAGCTTGGGGAAGCCGTTCAACCGACGTGCGTGACGTTGGAGCCTAATCTGAAGTTTAGATCCATGACAAAGACCTTTTCCCGAGAGAAATCAAATGCCCCATTGACGTACCAGATACTAACCCTTATTATAATTCGCTATATGTTAGTCATGTATTATGTGCCAACCCTTAATAGACTCGTAATAAACCAACTGCGTAATGTGGCGATGAATGTGAACAGCCCTTTTAAAGGCACCTTGCGTACGGCACGCCCCAGCGCACGATGCCCGTTAGTGAAACGAGAGACGCTTCAGTGGCCGCGTGTACAGTAAATGGGGTGACCACCACCCGTTCACTCGGGCGTTTTTATTTTCCTTCTTTTCGACAAAAACGATGGAACGTCTCAAGATGCCAGTCAGCGGTTTTCTTTTTGGACAGCGCCATAACGTTTCTTTAGTTACCCCTCGTCTATGTGACCTCTTCCTAGCGACGCCTGATTGCTTTCAAAACGTGCATGTCACTAGACTGGCCTCCCATCGTGTCACCTTTATTTTCTTCTCTTTCTCTTTTTTGTATGCTCGATGCGTTTTCTCTGGAGTCTTGCTGGTCGAGCAGGGCAGTTCCAATACTCTTCAGGTATCTTCTACTCCTTTTCGCCTGTTGCCGCGCATGGAAAGAGCATTCGTTCTTATTTTTCAAAACCTAATTGTTTTTTCGGGATGTAAAGAAATTACTGTTCCGACGATGTTTGGGGAAGCTGTTGAGACAGATGTTTCTCGGACAGTGAGTCACGTGGCACCACTATGTTGAACCCTTGTCGATGAGCGTATTACGATCGTAAAAAGAAAGATCACGGGGGAGTAACTCAAGACAAGGACTACAAAGATGACGCAACTAATTTCCCGAATGTTTTTTGTACCGTCTTTTGCCTGTTGCTGTCTCTACTTCGTGTCATTGCTTCGGACCAACAGGTTGCGATCAGAAGCTGTGAGGATGACGCACCAATTATACTGTTTTTCTTTTTTAATTTTTTTGTGCCACTACGCATGCCAGACGCATGCCACAACGCTTGATGTGACTTTCATGAGCTGGCGTACCGGTTGACATGGACGCCTCTGCCTCGTGAGCGACGTCTTCCTCCTCTCAGTGTATTTTTGAGGTCAAGTTCAGGATGAGATCTCACTGCGCATCCATTTCGTGAGCCCTCGACTGATGGCCAGCCGAGCTCGCCACCAGGCCCCAGCTAAGACCCAACGTTTAGAACGCCAGGGCGCTCAATAGCTGAGACGTGGGGTCTGCCTCGAGTAACGTCAACTATGCTGCATAGTATGGGGGCCGGGGTTTGGATTGCCGGCTCCCCTGCAGTGATTTCGGTTCTTTGGCAACTCATCAATTAGGGTACAAATGATAGACCTGCGCTCACCGACCTCAGTGCTGCTTCCAGCTCGGGCAGTTTACAAGGTAGCAGCACGAAGGCATTTAATGCCATCGCTGCCGCTCCAATGACACTTGCAAGGACATTCAAGAGCGCCGGGAACAATAAAGCGGTCGTGGTGGTGGTGGAGTATGTTAGGTGGGAAAAGAATGAGGTCTGCCTACACCGTAAAGGTGACACGTTTTACTCCAGAGTGGTCGTCCTTCCTGCTTCTTCCGATTGTCTTCAGGAGGAAGTGAAACTGTACAGGTGACACTCCGGACGACAAGGACGAAAAGTGGCGGATGATGCGTCAAAGAAAGCGGTTCGGACCTCACGAGAGAAGGCTTTCGAAAGAGTCGATAAGGCATTTGGCAACTCGGGTGAATATGAAATGAAGGTATAAGCATCACGCATTCGTGTTAGCTACTTGAGAGGTCGCAACCGAATCGTTTACTGTGTCCTGGGGCCTATTTTCAGAGAAATATTATCGAAGAAGGGTCCAAGTATACCGAATCCGTGCAATAGCAACATCTATCTTCATCTTGTTTTTGACCGGCGCAAAATAAACGTTTTTTGAGACTTAATTAATGTGTGAATGTGACCTGGCGCGCAGCCGCCACGAATGTGTGGGAAAAGAAGACGAGTACTCACAGAGTGCGCCTGCGCCGGAGTGCCGTGCTGTAGTAGTTAGTCCCAGAGAGCAAAATCTCGGTTCTTGCACCTCAATAGAGGGGATCGAACGTGGTGTGTTTCTTTAAGGAACGCGCAGCAGCGGGTCCTCTATATAGGAGGGGAGAGGGACCGAGAATCCCTTTCCCTTCTCCGCCGTCTTTCAAGTAGGTTACCCGAAAAGCATCTTCACCGTCTACGCGCGCACGGGTGGGTCATCGGCTCTACTGGCATTGAACTTCACATGCATTTCGGAGGAAAACTATGCTAGGGGGATTATCCTTTTATCCGTTTCATTCGCGTGGGATTTCTGTAATCCTCCATAGAAAGAGGGAAGATGAGCATATCACCCGGAAGTAAGCGAACCGGGGGATATCAACATCACACCTCTATGTTATTGGGGGATTTGAAACAGGTTAACTTTCAAAGTTTGCTTTCCTCTTCTTTGATTGGAATAATAATAAAAAAAAAATAGACTGCGGCCCTCTTAAAGAAGACAATGCTTGCATCATATTAGTGCTTGCAAAGACCTCGTTCAAGGCTTGACTTGTGGTGTTTATGAAGGACCTGGAATATTTCAGAAGTTCTTGTCCGGTCTGTCTGGGTATACCTGAAGCTGATACTTGCAGTTGGGTGAAGGCAGTTATTTATAATATGCACCGTATATGTTCAATCCACGGAACCTCTGTCAGGGGCGGCCTAACTGACGGACACTTGGAAAGCCAACTTTGCCTTTGCGCTGCAACGAGGGCTTTCTGCAGCAGGAGAGAGCGTCTGGGTCTCTGTCCAGCAATAACCCGAATAAAATATATCCGCATAGTGTTGACAGACAAAAAAATTTGGCAACTTGAGTGTCTGGGTATGGGACCACGAGGTCGATAGTAATGACTTTGTACTGTCTCTACTTTTACGTAGTAATTAATGTAAAGGCATTACAGTTCAATTGCAGTAATGTGTAATGTAGTTTAATTACATGTTAGAAGTCATTTTATCAGGCCATACCCGAAGCTTCGAAATGACTTCCTTCGGATATCAAGTTGAAGTCGAGTGAGCCACAATGGTGACTTTCATTTCACGGCTTTCCCCACATTTGGTGTGGAAAATAAAGATATATCTATCTATAGCTAAGTGCCCCAGCAGAAAACGCGCACTGTTTGTCAACGCATAATTGAAAGACACTGGTGCAAAAAGAAGGGAGGAACTG
>JARGYV010108810.1:0-11125 GCA_029532675.1 Ornithodoros moubata | reverse complement strand
GCGATTAGTAGCGGCGGTAGCCGGTAGAGCTCGCTGCGCTCAGTTTTGGCACGCACTCCTGTGGTCCACATCATAAAGTCGTTGACTGTACATTGGGAGTTGTCGGCGTCGATGTTTATTAGTCCCTCATAGCTACTCTATGCACGTTTCGAAGATCAAGTGGAATTTTCGTTCCGCACAGGAAATGCATCACTTCGTAACAGAATGAATGACATTAGCGTGAAAACGCCATTCGTCGATGCCTCTTCTTGTTGGTTGTCCTTCCTCCCTTTCGTGAACAGATAGAAAAAGAGGTGACCTCGCAAAATAGGTAAAACATATATTGTGTGCTGACAATCATGTCTCGGAGATGAGCGCTGTAACGTAACCCACATTTAAATTACCTTCACAGTGCTAACACATAGACGGGTTATGAATATGAAAAAGCTGGCGATGGCTTTGCGAGTGAAATTAGTCTCGTGCATGGTGTGGAAGCAGACTTTGTGTTGTTGTTATTTACTAGGCGCCTTCCTGCTCCCTTTTATCATGATGATGATCATGGCCGGCCTCCCCCTCATGTTTATGGAGCTTTCCTTCGGCCAATACTCCAGCCTTGGCCCCATCGCCATCTTTGAGCGTTTCTGCCCTCTTTTTCAAGGTAAGTACAATTGGACTGGAGGAGTCTTCGCTTACCTTGTCACCCAACTGACCTTCGTACACATCCAGTGAGATGTTACCTACTACTGCCCTTCAAGTTGAAACATTTGGGTGCCCATAGTCTTTACCTGACATCGTTTCGATTTTCCTGAGCGTCGTCAACGATCATTTGCTGCCATTGTGTAGCTTTGTCCTGGAAGGCCATTGTCACTGTCTTTCAATGTGCCCTATTTGTTTAGGGCTCGGCTACGGTATGGTCCTCGTCTCGGGCATTGTGATGCTCTATTATAATCTCATCATTGCGTGGACCATATTCTACATGTTTGCTTCGTGGTCTAAAAGCCTTCCCTGGGAGACCTGTGATCCTGAATGGTGCACTCCAGGTAACGGCTATTTCTTCTTCTCCTGTAAAGTCTACACAGGATCATACGATATATGACATTCATTACCTGCGATAGGAAGGAAAGATACCCACTGAAGCTATGCACATCAGGAGTAGTAACAGAACTGTAACCCAATCGGAGGCGAATAATAGGGGAAAGTGGTAGAGGCATGAAATTGAAATTGAGGAAGAAAATAAGGCATAAAAAAGATAATGTGCCCTTTTGCTTCAGAAGCAAATACTTAGCGAGAACGTAATCAGTTGACTATCCAGTCAGTAATAGCGTAAGGGGTTAATTTGATACGAGTAAATATGTAATTATTTCAAGAATTGACCCGAGGTTCAAGAGGTGCCGACAGTACTTCGAGGCAGTTATGGCCCAGGTACCATTGCAAACGGACCCAGATGGGCTTTTTCGGGGAGAGAACTGTTACCTCTAAAATGCGCGCAATCGCTCTGGTGCGGCCTCTGCACTGAGATAGTAGTGATGATCTGAGTGTCATTTCGCTGAATGAACTAACAACATGCATAGTGTCATAATTCTTAAGAACACTGTCTGTGTCTATTTCAGCATGCTACCAGTACGAAGACGCAGATGCATGCGCCAATCAAAATGGCTCTTACTACAACCAGACTTGTTTCAATCAAACTATGGCACAAGCGCTAAATCTCCCTGAGCTCGTGAAAAACATGACAAAGAGAACTCCCTCTGCGGAATACTTCAGGTAACAGCTTTTTTTTTCTCTCTCTCTCTCCATAATGCAACTGAGCTGAAACGTTATTCTCCGTTTTCTTGTGGGTCACTCCAGAAGAAGCAATCCAATCGTGTTGCTCGGCCCCCTCAAATTTCGTTCGTTTTGTTCTTTTTGCATGTGTGTACCACAGAGACATGAACACTCACGATGTACTTCCGCCAACGTTGGGGCCGTTGCCGGCAGTTGGCCGCCACACTTCAAAGAGCGCCTTGGAAGTTGGTTGCCTTTGACGACTTCTCCCGTGAGGATGGCTCAGGATATTTTAGTGCAATAAACTTAAATATGCTCGCAAGGTGACCGTCTGACGTACAGAATAGAAGAAAAAAAAAACAAACAAAGTCAAGCGTCCATCGTATCCTACCCGAGGCCTAAATGAGCGCGTCTCCTTTCAACGTTTCATATTTTTTGCTGACTCATTCCCGGTTGCCACAGTACAAACCTTGTTAATGGGTACAAAGAAACCTCTGGTGGCTCTGGTTTCAAAGGAACACAGAATTGAACCTTGAAAACGTGTTGCACTGGGAAATTTGGCTGTATTATCGGTGAAAAGAAGAAAAAGTCGACTGGGGAAACGAGATACAAATAGTCTATCACCACTACCGTGAAGATTAACTGTAACGTATAACAAAATAAAAAAGGGTACTTTTTGTTATAGCTTCGGAATGATTTTCCATTGACAGTAGAGTAAGCGGCGACGGACGATCGTTCTTCCGCAAGAGTATCGTAGAGTTAACGGTATCTTCGTCATTTCGCATTTTCGCCATTGCTATGTATTTTCCCATTTGCGCACTGCATGCGCAACGACCTCAGCTGTGGCAGGAAGTCCTGCTGCAGCATGTCAAGGTAGATTTGGCCCGTTACGTTACTTGGGAAGTAGAACGGCCCATGCGACTCCGTGCTTTCACAGGACACCCCGCACGATGACCTTTGTTGAGAGAGGGGGCATTTTCCATTTCTATCCGGGATTTACTGCGGACTGGGATGGTGGGGCACGATTGTACGATGCCCGGAGCTTTCGTCCTACAAGCTGAGCATGCCACAGCACAACTTGAGCATGCTCTCGCGTGGTTAACTGGCGCATTGGATCCGTCATATCGAAAAAACGAATAACAACCAAAGGACGCGAATAAATGTTATGTAAGTAATTGCTAACTTCTTGTACCTGTAATACTCATGTAACAAACATATTAAACAGAGTAAATCAGTCGAGCAAAGGATGAACAACAGGGAGAACCCGAAAGTCCGGTGGAGCACAGAGTAAAGCTAAAGGCTCAGGTTGGAAACCGCCAATATTCCGCACAAGAACTGAGCGTCTGCTTTGCACCAAGAAGATGCACAGTCTCTGTGCGGAATATCGACGGCTTCCAACTTGAGTCGTTAATCGATGAAATGGTCATTCACAGTTCTAAAGAATTTCCCTGATTCAAAACATATCTCTTGGATTCTTCTGAATTATCAGCAGTCTTCCCGTACTTACGTATACTGTGTGTTGTAACTGCTCTGATTATTGTATCTTTTTAGGTACTTTGTCCTTGGGGAGTCGCCCAGTATACGAGAAACTGGCGAAATTCGCTGGCCCCTAGCATTGTGCCTGCTTCTAGCCTGGATCATTGTCTTCCTATGCCTTTGTAAAGGTGTACAGTCCTCAGGAAAAGTGAGCATTGCCTTTCTTTCCCCTGCTTGCATGGAAGTAGTAACAGAGCCTCTTAAGTCCCAACATGGCATTTTAATTAATTTAACGCTGTGACACAATGTGGTTTCGTTGATTGCATAATGAGCATAGCGGAGTGAAATATCTGCAAACGAATTCGCCGCTTCAATTCCGTTCCAACCGCTGCAAACACACTAGTTTCGCCTTCACCGATAATTTAACGAAGGATTAGTAGTTTTCACTTTAGGATATAGGAAACTAGCGTTTTATAGAGGCATTCTTTTAGTTTACGCCACCGTTTCACAAGTTGGCTTCACCTAATAATGTTTTAGTGACAGGTGAAGCACGCTTTACAGTACCGCACCGTGCTTTGTGTTCGCCCAATTCAAAAATGGTTTCCGAGGAGGAAGAAACTCATTTCTGTGAAAGAATTGATAATGAAAATTGAATTGAGAAATGATAATAATAGCCATAATTGTATAAATGCAGAATATATACAACAGTCTGTGCACTAACAAACGCGTCTCGCCGTTCTTCGCAATGCTCTAACAGATTGCATTTTCTTGTAGGTGGTGTATTTTACAGCTCTCTTTCCGTACGTGGTGCTCGTGATCCTGTTCTTCCGCGGTGTCACCCTCCCAGGAGCTGCCGAGGGAATTATGTTCTATGTAACCCCAAAGTGGGAGCTACTGCTCAAACCACAGGTATTATGAGCCCTCACCCCGCGAATTCCCAATGACTGCGTTACTTCACGGAAAATTGATTCCGCTTGGTGTACCCTGCATGTTACCATAATACATTGGTGTCAATGTGGCTCTCACGGTCCTCGTATTGTTTCTACTCGTTTTCATACGGGATCTTCTTCGTGAACAGGTGTGGGGCGATGCGGCAGTTCAAATCTTCTTCGCTTTGAGCCCTGCATGGGGAGGCCTCATCACTCTGTCTTCATACAACAAGTTTCACAATGATTGCTACAAGTAAGAGTTGTACCTCTTCTAAGGCTTTCACGAACTCCTTCTATTTATTTTTAATTCAATTTTATTTGTTTATGGCAAGTTTTTGGAGGAAGTGAAATGATCAACTAAGACACCTCTTGACTGATGCTGATGTGTTCTTGAGAAATATGGAATTTCTAAAAACCGTGTTGATGTTTCAGAGATTCGCTGATAGTGTCGGTGAGCAACGTGTTGACGAGCATCTTTGCGGGCTTCGTTATTTTCTCTGTGATTGGCTACCTGGCTCATGAGCTGAACGTTCCGGTGGAGAAAGTGGTGGACCAAGGGGCGGGTTTGGCTTTCATCGTTTACCCCGAGGTGGTGGCTCGTCTCCCTGTGGCCCCACTTTGGGCCTTTCTCTTCTTTTTCATGTTGCTCACACTAGGCCTTGACAGTCAGGTAACTGTCACTCATTCGTGGATTTTGGCTGACCTGTTGTCTCAGATCTCCAGTTCGTGTCAAAGCCATTTCCTATTGGTCCAACCTGTTTTCATTCTCATCCTCAACAAAGACATATCCCCCCCCCCCCACACACACACACACACTTTCAGTATAAACAGTTTGCTTTCTCCTGGCAAGTGGCGTTGCAAAGTGCCTCCCTGTTGTGCATAGCCTCCTTCTGAGGCGATAGTGTGACAGGCCCTTTGTGCCCGATACTACCAATAGGGAATCACTTTGACTCAAATTGGAGGTCTGGGACAGCGGTGTCCACCACAGTACTCTCTTCAACCTAGTACAATAGTGTAATCTATTCCCGCCATCATACATACTCCCATTTATTTGTTCGTACTCGTATCTCAGTGTTTGCTAGTACTTACATAATCTCTACGTATCACTCAAGGCATCGTTCTGCTTTCATTCCAGTTTGCACTTTTAGAAACGGTTTCGACTGCTCTATTCGATCGTTTCCCGAACTTAAGAGAAAAAAAGACTCTTGTCGTCTTGGCAATATCTATATTTGGATACTGTGGTGGTCTCATATTCACAACAAACGTAAGTTTTGGTTTACCTGCTTCATTTATTTTGACTCAAGAAACGTCAAAAGCGACACAGAGTTATTTCTTGTTCCCAACAGGCTGGAGTTCACTGGTTGGAGCTGTTCGACAAATATGCCGCCAGTCTGTCTGTCCTCGTCATTGCCATCGGAGAGTGCATGTTGATATCATGGAATTACGGTGAGACTTCTTTCACGATGTTTCTATTCAAGTGTTGTTAGGCATTGCTAGAATATATGAGCAATCCAGATATAAATGCTGGTCCCTCTCCATCTTGCTAGACATGATGGTCCTGTGGGCTGCATGCATGTGGGCTGCATCGAAATCAGACCATAATATAACATCCGTAATATTTTCCACTGTAATATGCTTATACAGCGCAACTCATAATGGATATACTATATAAGCAGTGATGCATGTCACATTAAATTTAGCAAAAGAAACTAATATTAGTGTACTCATTTTTTGTAGCTGTTGAATAGGTTGTCTGTACACGCGCTGATGATCAATTGTTTGGATTTACTAAATTTATATATTGGTCAGTTTTTTTTTTTTTTACCCATTCATCGCTTCATATGTGACACATAATACTTCTCCGTCGTCTCATTATGGTGGCTGTGTGACGTGCTGATAGTCCTTTTTGTTTTTCTCTGTTTTAGGAGCCGAAAAGTTCCTATGTGACATAGAGAAAATGATTGGATCTCGTTCGTACGTATGGACCATGTTCTGGACTATAATGTGGAAGTATTTCACTCCAGCCACCCTCGTAGTAAGTCACTTTTCTCTTGGCTATAAAGGTGTGGAGTAACTCATGCGCTTCATTTCTGTGCACATTTTTCTTCAGACTTTACGTTTGGTGTATTGCTCCATCATCAAAAGTCCTGACGATATCCGTCTCCATTATAAAACCATGTCTTTATCGGCCGCCCCAATGCGGTGCCCTGTCTGTAACTTCTGCCTTTAACAGCCACATTTTTCTTTGTCAATTCAAGTTTATTTTAGGCAAAAAAATAATTATCAGCACTGTTTCAATGCTTTAAGCATCATCATGAAATGCCGCACGACTTATGAGGGGCAACCATGTTCTATGAATGTTTCAGTTCATCCTGATCTTCAACATCGTCGAACACTCACAAGCCACCGGCACTAGCTACCCTCCGTGGGCGATCGGAGCGGGATGGTTCATAGTTTCCATTCCGCTTCTCGCTATCTTCCTCATGATGATCCTCAAGCTCATCTCTGTACCCAAGGGAAGCCTTTCATATGTGAGTCGAGTCCTTTTCATTTTTTTTTCCTTGACAGCCGCACGGTGGTAGGAATAACCTCGTGCCTAAAGGACAGTGTGGCCTCTCCACTGGCAACAGTTAAGGGCCCGTCCGCTATTATGGTTCCTATTTAGGATCTTTCGCGTTGCATTTGTCCATTGTCGTGCCTCATTCTTTCACGGTATTAAATATGAATTAACGGATTTTTAAATAAACATTAATCACCAGAAGCTATACATCTTTGATGCTGAACAAGATAGTACAAACAAATAATGCACAGAAAATGACAGCCAGTTCCTGTTTTACCATGAAAGTTTTCAGAGATTTGTTTCACACACCCCTGAGCACGCTGAACATAATTTCATGTCAATTGTGCTGTGTGTGCAGCGAATAACGTCTACAATGCGCCCCACGGATGACTGGGGTCCAGCTCAACAACAACAGTCATTACGGCCAGATGTCATTGACGAAAATGGCAGCATCAATGGCGGCATCGGACGTGAGAACTCATTCGACAATCCCTCCTTCAATGTCACTTACACTTTCGAGACGACCATCTGATGATGATTCCATCAGTCGATGACGACTGCTGCGAACCAGCGCCACCAGGCATAGTGCCCGGAATACAATGAACGGGACGGAATAGTGCAGTTGAAGACATGGCGGATGAGGCCCACGAGGAACGGGACGAAGTTCTTCGTTCTACGCTTTCATTTCAGCTGCCAACAGGTACTCGCAGATGAAGCCACCGGTGAGAGGCTGCATAGGGAGTACACTGAGGATTTCAGTTACGTTACCAATCTCAAAAATGCTGTTAAAGCGTCGTGTTGGGATGAAGTGAAACAAGTCACGCCAGACACAATGTCGTCTGCACACGGACCAAATCGTTGAAACTTCATACCTCGGAGCAATCGGTACCGCAACAACTCGAGCGAAGCCTTGAATTGTCCTAAAATAAGTCTTTTGTGCAGTTATGTTATACATTTCGTCCAAAATATGAGTAGAGCGACCTCTGAAGTGCGTATCCGTAAACATATAAAGCAACCCCCGATATTAGCTTAAGGATTACAGCTGCGTCGCAGTTGTCCGTCGCAGTTTGTCCTAAGGGCCTCAGGAAGAGAGAGTGGACTACTCTTAGTGCTTTGAGTAGTGGCAGTCGTCAGAGGGCGTGTAGTAAGCCTGCTTGAATGACCTAGTCTTGTCAGTACTAGAACGTCCAACAGAATACTCCTGTACCTTTAGCATGCATTCCGTGGGCAAGGGCACCGTGAAACATTCCAGATGCTGCAGTTGCAACAATGGGCATTGATATGAGTGGTCTTAAGTCTCATCTTTTTCCTCCAAGTTGTTTTTCTTTTCTATGTATGTGTGTTTGTGCGTGTCCGGTAGCTTTGCACATGATACCTTGAACAAAGGTCACAAGGAGGTCAATTTCTAGTAGTATTGTGGCAAAACTGTCGGATGTATCGGTCACACCTATTCCTCACGTATGGGAGGCTTTTTCTTTTTTTTTTTTTTTTTTTATTGTGAGTAGCAAAATGTGCATATTTACCACCTCTATTTGAGATCGAAAATTGTTTTCCCTGTGTGATGTAGAAGTTGCATGGGGGTCATTAGAATTGTTGTTTTCCTGCCTCCAACAGAAGTAAGTTACTTTCGATTTGTCCGTTTCGAGTCGTTGCTGTCATTCAAAAGCCAAAATGGAGGATTTGTTTTACGTTGTATTTCGTTTCCAAAGCCATGATTGACTTCGTTTTATCATAACTTATGATCCTGGATCATCGTCCTGCTTACGATCCTATGCGCCGAGGAATCTGTGGTCACAAACGCCAGCGCTGGGCTGGCAACCTTCAACATTCTCTTATTTCAGTTAGGTTTAGTAGGTACTGTACATAATGATTTCCGGAGCAGGTCCAGGGCAGCTTCGATGATTATCACAGGACATGCGTATGCAGCACAAGTATAAGAGAGCTTAATGACCTGGATTGTTGTGGCCAAGTCAAAGATATGCTGCCTGATAAAAGTTTTGTATTTGAGCGTGAAATACTCAAGTGAGATCACACAATGAACTCACCATGCTAAGAAGATACTCAAGTGAGATCACACAATGAACTCACCATGCTAAGAAGATACTCAAATTTATCAACACACAACAAGCAATAAAACTAACCACGTCACCCTTTTTGCTTTTTTCGCTGTTCTTTTTTTGGTTTTTTTTTTGTGTTTTTTTAGAAGTAGAGGTGAGGTGCCCAAAATCTGCCCGTGTAGACCAGGTCAAAAACGCGTTGGTACTCCTCGCGAGTACTGAGTTGTTTGCACCTGTGTTTACCTAGATAAGTGCATATAAAGCAGTAAATGTATCTGTGATACAAAACAGTCACCTCTGTAGTCAAGAGACAACGCAACGAGGGAATGGGTTTTTTCTGCATATATAATAATCTCTGGCTTGGGTTTCAAGTATTGAACTTCATTTCGTCGACTTGTAGTAACCGCTATATTTATAACTATTGTGTATTTATCGCAATTGTAGATAGATGGGCTGGTACACTCTGAAGTTGAAATGTGAGCTGTATTAGGGTTGGGCGTAAGCTGAGTGCCATCAATGCCTCGCTCTCAATCCCATCTGTTCCGCATAACTCGTAAGAGTGAAGCCTAAATACTCGAGGCACACCCGGCCTTATAACACGGCCTGTCTGGCACACACTGCTTCATATCATGGGAAACATGTTTAGAACTTTGGGCATCATTTTCTTAAGAACCGGATATGTTCAAAGTGTGACGCCTCCATTCTCACTAAAAGTTGTCATGTCTGTGAAATGCTTGTGTGCGTACTAAACCTCGGCACGTTCTACGCCTTTTTCCACCTCATTCCTTTCACATTTCGTTTGTATGATATTGTATTTGAGACAAGAATGGAACCGAGTGCTTTGAGAGCGGCCAACGTTTGGGTTTGCTCTCGAGAATATTGTGATAGCCTATATGCTTTATGGGAGCTCTTTATTGTCGTTTTATATATATATATATACCCGTTTATTGTTGAGTATGTCGTCGCTTGGCGGTGGTCATAAATCTATAGGCAAGTTCGGGAACTAGCCGCCTTTTCTGCACCTTTCGCAGAAGATTTTCATTTCACTGATTTGCATGTATAACAATGTTCTCACTACCTTAATTGTCCTTCTCTCTGTTAACGCTATGCTGTTCTAAAGCTATCTATTGTTTTCATTCGTTCCAGTAAGGATGCGTTCACATACATTTTCGTCTGCCGTATTTCTGGCCCATTTGAAACGTATCCTCTCGAAATGTATCTGACCCTTCATGCATGATTGTGTGTTTAAAGAATCCTAGATTTCAATAACTTTGTTCCCTTCTATTGTGTCTAAAAAGAAATCACTAGGTCCTAATTATTTAGATTCCTCTGTAATAAGGCTCATAACACACGCCGATGGTAGCGGAGTCTACAAATTAGCTTTGTGACATTGGCTCGTCAATGTTTCGGAAATATGGCCGCAAAAGTCCGTTTTTTTCTTAAAACTGCAACCTTGCTATTAACTTCTAGTGACTGCATAGTAATTGTTTTCTTTTTTTTCTTATTATTATTTGTATTTTATTATTGTTTGTTCCTGCATGCCAAACACACGTTTTGTGAATGACCTATTGCGTGACCAACATCTTTTTTTACAAATTATATTTTGGCTTCGTTCTACCAGGATAGCGTACGAAAGTTTCCTTAACGCGGGCAAGCTGAATGGTGCAAAAATGGGTGAGGGTGTCGAGACGCAGTGAATTGTTACCACATTTCACATGAACTGTGTGTATGTATTGGAGAGCTGTTAATAAGACCGACAGAGAATTGTGCCTGAAAGATTTTATGTACAACACTCTCCATATAGTGTATAGTGCTCAGTTGGATGTAGGAAAACTGTACATACTGTAATATGAATCCTGTATAGAGATGTGTCCTGTATATGTGTGTGCATTAGTTGCAAAGGGTTTGTTTTTGTTGGTTTAGCTGTGTGTAAATATATTAGTGGCATGTTAGAACGAAGCATATTGTTACACAAAGTGCGAGCGAGTACATCTTTTCGAGCTCCTTTGTGATTGGACAAAATTCACTTGTTTGGTAACGCAAGACGCGAAGTCTGTAAGACTCGATGTAACGGCGTCGAACCACAGACAGCTCAAGGATTCCTTTTATCCACTGCTAATCAGTCTCGAGTTGAGATCCAAAGAAAATACTTTCTCCTGTTTCTGAGACGACTTCATGGTTGTGGGCGTTTAAGGTTATTGGCAAAAGAAGAAATGGAAACGGAGCTTAAGAGTTTTCGTTTCGGCTCTCACAGGGGATGACCCAAGCCCGACTGTTCCCAGCGTCAAATGCCGACGGCAGCCATCTTGTACCCTACGGTGCGCTACCGATCCAACCGATCCAGCCAATCCAATCTATAG
>JARGYV010108778.1:0-10393 GCA_029532675.1 Ornithodoros moubata | reverse complement strand
TTCCGAAAAACTCCGATTTCTATGTAGCAAGATAGATTCCGAAAAACACCCGACGAATTTTGGTAAAAATAAATGCCGAAAACCGGAAACCCTAGGGATGTATCATAAATGGAGGTAAGCAGCCAGCGCATTTTTTAAATGGAGGCATTACGGTGTGGAGTTTAGCGCCTCTCGTACACTATACCAACCTGAGCATATGTGACTTGCTAGGGAATGGAATTGAGGTCGAGGGGCAGTGCAGTGAAATTTCAAAAAACAAACATAGGCGAAGCTACTTTCGACAGAGAGAGAGGTCAGTTAATCCGACGGGACCCTTTAGAAGCCAGACTCTGGAGGGATAAGAATACACATTGGTTATGAAGCAGGCAGCACGATCCTACAGGGCCTCAAGGGCGTCTGACCGACAGGCATGGCAATGATCTAAAATGGGGCCCGCATGCTCTAATTTTGGGCGTATCAGCACTGTGTATGCCTAGAGCTTCACGAATACAGTAGCCAGGGATGCGTCAAAGGTAGCCGAGTGGACGGTTCGTATCATTCGTGGTGGCATTAATATAAGGTGTCCAGGAGAGATCGTGGGTAAGATGAAGGCCAAGATACTTATATGTAGTTATATAGATTCTGTCACTGGTGAGGGCCCTAGGTGGTAAGTACGAGGGTTAAGGGGTTTTGGTGTAGAGAATGTAATATGTACACATTTCTGGGCGTTGAGAGAAAGAAGCCAAGTGGAACAGCAGGAGTTGATTTAATTGAGGTCATGTTGGAGCGCAAGGGAGTCAGAATCAGAAGAGACATAGCGGCATGTGACGCATTCATCAGTGAAGAGCCTGACAGTAGAAGATATAGAGTTTGACATATCCTTAATATAAACTAGGAAGAGAAGTAGACCTTGTACAGGACATTGTGGTAGAGCAGAGGATACGGGACGAAACGAAGACTGGAAGTCGTTAATACGAATTACTTGCATAGGCCTGCTCACTGAGCAAGTTCATCACTTGTCAGTCTAGGTTTAGGGTTGATAATTTATGAAGCAGGTGTGAGGGACTTACTGTATCGAATGCCTTATCTGTATCCAGTCTGACGTCGTGCAGTGCATAGATATATGGGACAGCTTAGCACAGCATAGGGACAGCTAAGTAAGGCAAAATATGATGATTTCAGTGTTCTGTCAACAAAGTGAAACATGGAAAGCACTGGAAACAGTTGTTCGTCTATATCGCACCAGTCATCATTTGTTTTTGAAGCAGCGAGGGAGAAACAAGCAGGAGACATTTGAGTACATCCCCAGTATAGATGTCATCGCAGCATTCAGAGGGGTTCATGGCATCCCAGACAACCACGAATGCCCACTCGATATCCAAATTTGGTCCGAACGTCAATGTCCAAGTTGGGTTATCTCTATAGCATACATACAACATCAGATAATGGATATTCTTTCACAGATATCCTCGCAATATCCCATAAATTGTGGAAAAGAGATATATGCTTTTGGTCCATTTCATGACCTCTTAGGGACGTCAAATCTGGGTTGTGATCTGGATATAGAGCAACTTGTAACCGACATATTTGTAATGCGGGTAATGTTATAGTCAAGTTTAAAGGTAAAGTGAGTGGAACACACGTGATTTAACATCTTAAGGTTCGATTCAAACTGAAATAAATTTATTTCCACCAATTTCCCGCCTCTCACACCTGACAGTGCTTCTGTGCACACCTTCAGGCTCAAAATGAACTGGAATCATTAAGTGAAGTATCTGTTTTTGTGCACGCACTAACCATGTTACGGTGTGCGCTGTGGGGACGACTTATATGTTTCTCCAGGCCTATTTTTGAAAACGATGCTGTTAACATTCTTGGACTGACCCATCTTACAATTTGCAATACAACATTAATAGTTATACGTCTTTTATGTTTGACACATGTGACAGTTTTCAATCTAATACTTTTAATGTGCTGGGAAATATTACTAGATATTTAGTAGGTATTTCCACATTTGTTTTCTAAATTTGCATCAGTACCGTTTATTAGTACATTTAAAATACATATAAATTTAATTGTGTTCGTTATTATTCTTATTAAATATCAATAGTTATATGTAATAGTCATTTACATATTTGATAAACTATAAAAGCTTCCGCGGATTAGCCACATAAGAGAAACCACCCATAAGAGAAAAAAAAAGTCACAAAGGAAGAAATAATTAAGTAATCAAGAAAATTTTTGCGAGATGTATTGCGCAATATAGAAAAGCTATATCTAATTTACGTTTCCAATATCCACGGTTCGACTTATTTTGGATGTATGTATGACGTGCAAAAATGTTGACTCCGAAAAACCCTGCAACGTCCAAAATACGTTACTGTGGATATTCGGGGATATCTCTGAGATATACGCACCAATTCGACCTCGGTTTCATGTAGATGGGGGGGTTGTGGCCCAGCCAGACCAGGACTATCATCATCAGACTGCAATATCATGCAAACCACACCACTGTTTTTACAACCTGTACGCCGCTTTTACTGGGTGGTAATGTTCGGTTCAATGTAAATACATTGATTATTTTCCGGCTGAAGTAAAAATGGTAGCCTGTGCAATCCATATCTGTCAGAGGCATGCACTGTCCGCTACTTGTGGGAAACTTTAAATGGGGAGGTAGCTTGCAACATAAATGAAATGATACTGTCTTGCAGGGCGGACTAACGTTCTGAAAGAACTGCTGAACATGCCCTTCCCACTTACAAGGGCGCTTAGGTGGGGCATTCCACGGAATGTCCCCAGAGGTTGCGAGTGGTCATTTACAGCACCTCGTAGAGCGAAACTGTTCCTGTTTACCCCGTTGCAAGTTTCTCCTACTTTCTCCGCTCGCGCTAAAGCATTGGGTCTATTGCGCGGCGGTCGACTTTAACGGAAACAGCGACACGGAGAAACGCTCCGTACGTACCAGGCGAGTAGTACGCGCATGGATGTGTAAAAAACGTTGTCCGATAAAAGCGTGGTTGGATAAGGACGATAGTGCGCTAAGGCAAGGTCGCGCGCGCGTTGCGTGCAGTAAGATGCAACTACATGGGTGACGATGGGCATTAAGAGCTGAAGTGAACAGTTAAAACTGGTTGGTTGGCCCGGGGTCCATCGCGCGGACCGTGGGCCGCGACATGCGGGACAGGAGAATTTGAATTGATTGGTTGAAATTAGTTTGAGAGCACGCGGGGGTAGGGAGGAAGTTTCCAGTAGTGTATATATGAAGAACTATCCTTTGAGCACACCCTTCAAGAAATGGTGGATCAGTTCTATGTGAATATTCTTTCAAATCGTGTTGGACAAGGGCGTGCGCGCGCACGCTCGGGAAGCAAGAGCTGAAGTGGACAGTTAAGCTTGGCAGCCCCGCAGCGTCGTAACAGCATCGCGGACTAGGCGCCCGCAACAGTCAGCGTTGAAGTGACCAGTTGAAATTGATTTGAGAGAGAGCGCGAGCAGGGGCGTCATGTATATAACGAGCCGCTCTATGATTACACCCGACAAGAAATGATGAAACATTTCTATGCATCTAGTGATATTTATCCAAAAAATACTTTGAGTAAGTTCTGCGTTAAGCTTTCCCTAACACAGGTAAACGTTCGTTCTGGTATGAAGAATGTAACGTTTAAGAATATAAGTGTTTATCGCGCACATTACCAAAATAGCCGACAAAAATTTTGACCTCTCTAGCTATGAAGCTTGGCAGTCATACAGAAAAAAAAGAAGTCAAGAACGCTGTCTATGCAAAACACATTCGGCATGCGCTGTACTATAAGACGCTGTTCGGACGCGAAAAACTTGTGCACAAACAGACTAACATTGTCTGAAAAAAGCACTGTACACGAGGCGCAATGAAAAAAACATCTTTGATGTGCTATGATGATAAGTGCTATCTACTGAATGACACAATGTTGTCATATAGAACCTGTGAAATTGGTTAACGATGTAGTTGAGCGATGTTTTTTACCACCATTGTGATTATGCTTCTTGTAGAGAAGATTGGGTGAGCCACTTGTCACGTACAGCCAGCTACACATCGTCCTTCTTGTATATATTCATTCTGTAACGCTTTGTGCAAACAATGAAATGTGTTAACCCTAATAAAATGTGTTGCAAGAGTACAGTGCATCTGTTCCTTGTTTGATGGTGCATGATAACTGGGGACGCGTACTTCACACTTCGACATCGCGCGTCCTTCAGAGAGTTGACAATAATCCTGAATCTAGTTACGCACCTGTGTCTAGTTACATACAGCATACATGACCAGCGTTCTTATACAACCGCGGTTCTTGTCCTCATGGAATTGATCCATCATCTCTTGTAGGGTGTGCTTATAGGGTGGTTCCTTATATACGTGACGTCCCCATGGACGGGCGCACTCAAATTGATTTTAATTGGCCACTTCAACTTTGACCGTTCCGGGCGCCCGGTCTGCGATGCTGTCGCCACGCTGCGGGGCCGCCATTTTAACTGTTCACTTCAGTTCTTAGTGGCCGCGCGCATTGTGACTCACCTCCATTCACATCCCTCCCGCCGACTCTCAAACCAATTTCAACCATTCACTTCAAATTTTTCTGTCGCGCGTGCCGCTGTCCACGATACCCCTACAGTTGCGAGCTTCGCGGGTGACCGCGAGCCAATTAACCAATTTTAGGCGTTCACTTCAGCTCTTACTGCCTGTTGTGACCCATCTAGTTGCCTCTTAATGCACGTGCGCGTCCTTGCTTCGTGCGCACCATCGCCCTTATCCAACCCCACTCTTTATCCAAATACGCATTTAATCGACTACGCTTTTTACACGTCCATATATGCATACTACTCACATGTTCATCCAACGGCCGTTGCGAAGGTTACGTCTCTGCCTGGAAAGTTTTGAGCTCTGGGCGTGTGCCCTGCTTTTCAGTGTTTGTGATGACGATGCCCGGGTGTTAATGTTGTGCGAGATGGTGCAGTACGAAGAGCAGCACATCAAACGTCAGTCTGTTCGGCTTTCCGAAGGATGACGACAACAGGAACGTAACCCGTTGGTTCAAGCTGCTTTGCCTGTTGAAACTTCGCACCTGAGCAAAGCTTTTATTGCGTCTTTTTCTGCGATGGAGGAATTGAAGTGAGCAAGGTATGCTAACGTGAACGAGTGGTAGTTATATGCTCTTTGCATTTCGTGGACCTTTGGCTTTCCGTTGGTTTTATAAACTTTGAGAACACTCCTGTTTCCCACTGACAGGCCCTTATACGACCGCATTTGATTGCAATGTGTTCCGCGTGATGTGGCATTGACTATATATATATTACAATTTTTATGTATTAGTGTTTTATCTTAGTCCTTAGGGACAGCACCAAGATCACCCCACTCCACGATACCCCAAGAACCCTACACCACCTCTTCAATGCTCATCACCCACGTCACAGCTGTGGACTTCGATCAAGACTCTTGTAGCTCAGGTGCGCATCACATTTATTGGGTAACATGGTTAATTTTACATTAAAAGTGCTCGACAATGCAAAAAATGTTATCACACTCAAGGCATATTTTATTTTTTTTTTACAGTCGTTACCATGCTTTTGATTTTTATCCTCCCTAGCTATTCTTTACAAGTATACATTGTGAAAACATGTATGTGTATACATTAGTTCTATATTCAGAGCTGCCTTGTGAGTATTAATTTTAATATTCAAGCATATCTAATTCAGCATACCTCCTTCTTCTGCTCGCACATCTCGACCGACCAAGAGCCAAAGTTGCCTATCAGTACACTCCAAGAATATCGCGCCCTCAAAAGGCTCAAACATTTCAAGCATGCACTTTCAGAGAAGCTTCATTCAAAAGAAACAAGAACGTGCAAAACCTGATAGACTGTTTTGTATGTTGAAGTTTGAAGACTGTCCAAAACTGCCACATGACAGTTTGTGTGTTCGGCATTGGTGCTAAAAAGTATGTTACAGATAAATATATTTAAGTACTTGTAATATCATTCAAAAGAAAATCTAACGTAGTGCATGATTGCTACGCGCTTACATCTGTAAACATTAGACGATAATTTGCCGTCGGGCATCTTGGTGTTCGACTTGACAACTCATTCACGTTTTGTGCGCCTGTAACACATGTTGTTTTACCTGCTATGCGTAAACTTTTTGTAATTTAACTCATCACGAGGTACTTTGTAGAGCTGATGTGCTTTATCTGCACCACTTTTAGGGTGTACCAATTTCTTTTCTCATATTGTGGAGCGTGGCGTAATGCTTTCGAATCACATGCACTTTCGTGGATGTGATGATGCCACCCGTTACTGTGGATAACAAACTCAATTCTAGAAACTTTGTCTCGCCCAATTCAGACAGCATCAACCGATTTTTACAATGGCGGGCTACCCCATCAGAGTCGTAGACAGCATTATAGCTGCCATAAGTAGGTTTTCGTCTAACCACTCCTGAAGAGCCTTTCTAGTGAACAAGGCGTCTCCAGAGTCGTCAGAGAGGGCATCACTCACTCCAGCAAAGCTTACTGTAAAGTGCTAGGCTTTGATTGACAACTGTTTCTTGCTCCAGGCATCCGATTGCTTTTTTCCCTTCGTATCGGTCAGGCTCAGCCAACTTGCCATGCTTGGCGGACCCTAGTATTCTTCTCGTGATCAACAGTGTGTTGGGTAGCAGTATAAAAGGGCGACAACGATAGTGATAAATTCTGCAAGCAGACAGAACATCGCGGAAGTTGCTTACCCAATGCATGCAAAGAACGCAGCTGTCTTCGGTCCAATAAACTGCACAATATTTTCTTGATAGTTCCTTTTGAAGTTCGTTCTAGCGTTTTCCTGTTGGAGTGAAATTTGCGCACCCACTTCCTAATTTCACCGGGTGCTTTTAACTGCGTAACGTCGGCACTGGCCACAGGTAGGCTTCTGTTTGCATCTTAAATTAATTACAGCAGCCTCGGTAAAACGCAGACACGAAAGACTTGGAAACGGACTACTGCTGACTCTGAACTGACTATTTAGTCCACATTTAGTTGACTAAAAATGGCGGTTACACGTTCATCCAATGGGAACTTCCTTGTCTATACAGCTGCTTAAAGTTGCACAGATAAGAGTAGAAGAAATCTCGCATCAATGGCACCATTGTTTAGATAAAAGGCTTGCAGCCAAACCGCACATCCACCTAACCGTTTGAACACAGATACCCCAGTTCACTTGAAGAAAGACTAATCGAAGGTTCACTTACACAGAAGTCACTACCTAATCTAGCCATAAGCGCAGCTTCTAAAATATCGCGAGATGCCCGGTCTTTAAAAGTTTTTATTTCAGTTCCTGTAATTAAAGGTTTACATCCACACGCCCTGCAATGTAGCGCTAAATTTCCTGATCACCAAGAATGTCGTTCGTTGAAACAAATGCTCAACTGGGCGAAGCATCCTTTATTTTCTGTTGCAGCGGTTATTTATTTATTTATTTGTGTCTTGGAAAATGCCAGAAGCAATGGTGACAGACGAAATTCCAATCGCTCACCTGAGATGCTTGTTGAGCCGGACTCATCCAAAACGAAGCCAAATCCAAGACCGTCACAGTTCTGCTACGTCCATGCTCCTAAAAGCATTTTCTTCTATCGCCACGAAGTACTGAATCAAAGCTGTGTGCTCACTTCATGAGCACTGAGGAAGAAAACAGGAGCCTTCTAGATGAGTGTGTCATGCACAGAAGCTCAATGAATATGCTTGAAGTACTTGGTCTCGTTGAGTCGTGAGGTGCTTAGTTTCCTTCTCTTTGGGAAAGAGGAAGGCAGTATAGTGGGAGTGGGGCTATTAATTTTTGTCTTGTCCGCAGATGACGGGTCTTTTAAAAAGTGGGAAAGGATTGTTAAAAGAATGGTCACTGTGAGAGGCTTTTTGTGCGTTCGTCCTTTCATATGTATGCCGGGGTCCCGCGGGGGCCCGTCACCGTTTTATCTGTTATACAGTGACGGTTTTTGTATGAATTGCCTGTTGGTACAATAGTACAACAATATTAAATGGTAAAACAATGGTATAAAAAAAGACATGGTTGATTCAAGAAATGAAAATAACACGTGACTGTGCTGTTGCATGGGCTAATATTTGTCAACGAACTATTCATCAAATATTGAATCTATGTTCCGCACCATCAAGGCTTCTCTATTTGCACTTCGCAGTGGGAGAAAACAATGAATTGCAGGAAATTGCATTTTCTCGAATGACATAGTAAATTATAGTAATAGTGTTGTACATGTTATACATTTGCGACTCGACACCTTTCATCTTCATCTCACACTCAGACTCACTGGCAATGGAATAGCGACACGAAGGATATTCTATTATTCGAGGAAATCACTAAGTGCCGAATTGAGGCTTGTCGGGCTTGTAGGGATGTACGAGCTGAAGGTGCCCACGCGTTGTTCAGATTGGAGGAGTGGAGTCTACGCTGTGTATACAAAACATGAAAGAAACAATAGACTTTTCAACAGCAACAAAATAAATGTAGCCTACCGTGACACTGTTCGATTTCTGCGCCAAAGTGACATAGGTAAAACATCCTGTAAACGAATCAGTTAGGCAAAGTTCCTTATCATCGGCTTACACAGGTAGCCTGCCTGAATTCCTGAAAATTTATCATGACAGGCTCAAAAGCTTAAATGTTCAAATATCTGTAGCCAACGTGATGGCTAAAGGAGTCGTGTTCCTCTTATACGCCGAGTGGCACGTGTGCGGTGAAAGGGATCGAGCACACGTTCGTGTCTGTGTGTACACTGTCTGTACACGCTGTGCTTTATTCACAATATATACATTAACTCAAGATCGCAGTCGAATGCGTTTCAATTCACCACATCGAACCAACAGTCATCTCACAGATGACAGGTGTTGTCAGGGGCTTGGGGATATACGGAAGAAAGGGTTGCCGAGAAGAACGGCGCAGTCATTGTCGACGACATAGTCGTGCCGAACCTTGTAACGTTGTGGTAACGACCTTGAGCCAACAGACCCAGCGCCTTTCGCACGGAGCAACAATAGTGGTTCTTTCGGATATCGGCAGAGCACAAGAACACTCCCTGAGTACCCCATCAGGCAACATAGCCAATAATAGACCACAGACCAGAAAATAGAGCCAATCTCCAGATTGACATCGACCTAAAACCCATGACACACAACGTCAAGTTGTCCTACAACTACGGAACACTTTTAAGGACTGTTTCACCACCACATTAAGCGTCAAACAAACACCGTGTACGAAGCACCGTGTTATTATCGACGGGAAGTTCGCCCAAATCACCGGACGCCATGTCGGGTGTCACTGAAGGAACGCGAAGCAATTAGGACGAAAGTGCAGTGGATTGTAAAGGACGACATCATCCAACCCTCAACAAACCCTTCGGCCTCTCAAGTAGTGGTTGTAAAGAAGAAAGACGGTACGTTAAGATTCTGCGTCGACTACCGGAAGCCCAACAAAGTGACAAAAGAGGATGTTTGTCCACTTCTCCGAATCCACGACACACTGGACAGGCTACAGGAGCCAAGTTTTTTTCGTGCATGGTTGTCGATACTGGCTGCTGCCAAATTGAAGCGGACGAACGAGATCATGAGAAATAGGCATTCATAACGTGTGACGGACCCTTTCAATTCAATGTGATGCCATATTTGGTCTCTGCACAGGTCCGCTACGGCCCAACGAGTCACTGACGCAGTGCTTGCAGGCCTCAAATGGCTCACCTATCAGCTGTAGCTTGATGACGACTCCATGTTTGCAAGAACATTTGAGGAGCACATGGCAATGCTAACACAAGCCCTTCAAGCAGTGAAGGTTGCTGGACTAACCCTGAGGCCCCATAAGTGCCGATTTGTTTATGAAGAACCGGCGCTTCATCCGGAGATTCACGAAGATTGCTTTTGCGAAAGACTGCATCTCCTTCGAATGGAACGAAGAGCACCAGGCAGCTTTCGAAGAGCTGAAGGCACGCCTACTAACGGCTCATGTGCATTGACACTTCGACCGACAAGTTTGTTTGTTTATTACTATTATAAATTGTATACATACAAAGGATTCGGACTGATAGGGCAAGCCCTGTGATTCAGTCCACCGAGACAATTGTAAAGTAACAATGTGAGAATGCGTTGTGGAGAGAGAAAAATCTTCGTCAAAATGATACAAAATGAATGTCATAATGGTTACACACACACACAAAAGAAAGAAAGAAATACAATACCAGGCGTGTTCAAGAAGTCAAACAAAAAGAAGTAACTAATCTAGAAAATACACTTTGACATGTTTTTTAAACAAAAGAGCACTAGTTAATGTGCGAATATCAAGAGGTAGATTATTCCAAATGCGGCTACCAGATGAAGCTAGTGAAAAATGACCATAGTTAGTGCGGGATGTGG
>JARGYV010108677.1:0-15666 GCA_029532675.1 Ornithodoros moubata | reverse complement strand
AAAAAAAAAATGAAACACTCATAATGCACGTTATAACGTCAACATTATTTGCATTATTATCCCATGGAACAGTATATCGAGGGTCCTAGCACGAAATAATACGCGCAAAACATCTCCAATGTCATCACTTTATAACACTAAAATCCCGCTAGATATTCTTGAGTTTTACGAATTCATGAAAAGAATCACGTCTACATGACGACAGTGACCAGTTTATTACTGCGTGCTGGATTGTTTCTGCCCATTTTTTCGTAGAGTATCATGCTTCGGTTAATACTCAGTACTGACATGTTGCCAACATTTATTTATTTATTTTTATTATTATTATTATTATTATTTTTATTTTTTTTGCACCAGTAGCTCTGGCACCCCATACTGCTGTACTATAGCTTTTCGGTCTGTTCTGGTTCTCCTTTACCTCTGTCCACACCTTTCACGGAGTCTCCGACGACAGTACGATAATAAATAAGGCAAATAATATTATGTTGCAGGCATGACTAAAAGGCAGCTAATAGTGCAGTGTTTCTATTCCAAAAGAGTTGTTTGCATTTTATCTTCCGGACAAGCCTCTTCAATCTTCTTTTGAGATTCCTAAGGGCATGCTTTCGCCTAATGGACTTGCTGCAACCTGTCTTCAAGCCGAAAACTACCGGCGAAGCCGCGGCGCAAGCAGTGAACAAGGTGAACATACAGACGACACGAAAACAAGTGTGTTTTCGGCCTGATATGTTTGTCAGGGCATCTTGACAGATATTTCACAGGCCGCTGAGTGCATTGTAGCACGCAGGGAAAGAAGGGACGAAAGATTCTAGTAATGCACAGCAGATGCACGATAAAGCGACGGCGCGCGACGCCTGCCCACGCGCGCGTGGCTACCAGCCATCTGCTTTGATAAATAGTCTCCTTGTCGACATAGTAGTCAACTTCATACGTCTTCTTCCCTCTTTTGTAGTTTATGTCTGGGAAAGGGGAGACGCGTTTCGTATTCCCCCTCCTTCGAGGGATAGTTTTGGAAGTGCCCGCAAAAGCGCGAGGATGGATTCATCTGCAGACCATGGCGACAGTTGTTAAATGGGCGCTGCCGACAGTTTGCTATGCATTCCTGACACGCTGTTGGCATCTCCCGCCAGCAAGAGGGGAATAGTTTACCTGAAGGGGGTGGACAAAGTTGCCTCCAGGGGCTGTCAGCCAGGAAGGTTTGTTTTGGGAGACTGTACAGTTCCTTGCTCCTGTCTCCTGCAATCAGTATCCGTCAGCGGCATTCCATTCTTGGTATGAGATCATCTACCCTCACCTTGGCCACTTCGATAAGGGGAAGAAACGTGTGTAGGTAGGACGGCAGTTCTGCACTGTTGTCAAATGTGTCGCAGGCGGCTGACACGGGGAAATTCCATTCTGACTGTACTTGGGAAGCTGAGGACTGCATTGGCAGTGAACTGTAGGCGGTGCCCAGTTTTTAATGTGGTTGTTTGCGCTGGACTGTACTTAGTATATGAACAGCAACAGAAGTAACATGTAAGGAAAAAAGAGCCCAGGGACATGTTTCTAGTAAGGCGAATTTCCTGTGGAAAACGAAGCAGCATAAAGCTGTTCTTTCTTTTGTGTGTTCGTGTGTATGTGTGTTCATGTGAGTAAAATGCAAAAAAAAAAAAGAAAAAAAAAGCTTTGTTGCTCCCAGGTGCCGTTTGGTGATGGTCTATCACTACCGCAATTGGTCTGCCTGCTTATAGATGAGATAATTATGTGGCTGGCACCAGGGCCCGATGGCTGAAATGTAGTTCTAAAGTGCGTTTTGGCAGAAGTTCTAGCACCATATACATCTTTAACTTCTTCTACGCTATCATGGCAGAAGCTAGGGTCCCATCACTCTTCTAAAGGGAACTGCCAGGGTACCAAGGGTACAAGCTTGTCATGACTATTCAAACTCGGCGCCTGCGCGGTGTCCTCAGTTTTATTTCTGATAAAGCTCAGCTCTGTACAAGGGGATGCACCCAGTTTCGTTGGGTATCTGCGAACGACTATGTCTCAGAACGGCCAAAAGTTTCATTTCGGCCAAAAGTCTCATTAGGGCCAATAATCTTAGAATACGAAATGCCTTGTTACGTTCGGAATCTCAATGCGGCCAAAGGTGTCTCAATACAGCCAGTAATCCTAGAATATGAAATGTATCCTTATGACCAGAATCTCAATACGACCAATGATCTCCTAACCCTAAATGTATCGTCAGAGTCAAAATCACATTACGACCAAAGATTACTGAGTAAGGCCAGTAGAAACGAAAAGGGTGGCCTTCTTTTTCTTCTTCTTTTCCTTTTTTTAGGTCATATGTGTGCCCAGATAACGATCTGGAAGTCCTTGCAAACAGATTTTAGTATTCCACAGTTGATCATATGGTTATGCACCACTATAACGAATTACGGCACATAGCGTGGATACAAATGTACACGTATACACAAAATTTATATTCACGCTGATAAAGAAATAGCTTGCAATGGGTCTGTACTTGCATGTGCACGTACATACCTAAACGGGTACAATGGTACCGTTACAGTGCGAATGCCCAGAGCACTAAATCTAGAATACAGGCACAACAAAACATTAGGCAAAGGAAGTACGTAAAGCAGCACAAGAGTAATAGGTTGAACTCAATGTGAAGGCAAATAAAACGCTTGTCTTTCCACACAAAGTGATTAATTTTACTCTAATAAACCGACGACCGACGGGTTAATGAGCAACAAGGATCATAATCGTCGAGGGAAAATTAATTTATTTGGTGATGCTCCGGCCACGCGTCCCCCCACTCCCTTTCGCGGCCGAACGAATTTCTGGTCGTTCATTACGATGGTGGGAGGGAGAAGGCATTACCACGTGGGCGGTGGGACAGTGTCCCGCCTGGCACACGAGACAAATGGACACTTCTTCCCGTCAGTCTAATCAGAACTCAATGTGACTATCACTATCGTAATGATATGAGATGTATGATACATTATTTTTGCAGTGAAGCATTAATTACTGACGGATTGTAGCTCTATGAAAAACTGAAAATTAAAAAATAACAGAAAAATCGATACTGCTCTGGAAGATGTCCTTAAAAGTTTGCGGTGGCAAAAAGTGTGTCCAGTTCTCTTGCTACTTGTTCTATACAGCACTCACCTTGAAGCATTTTGGTACCACTCCATACATTTTCATCATTCCCAGTTTCCTTAAACAGTGTACACTTATTTCAGAAAACTTTGCTCCTCGTAATTAAAAGTTAGTATTTGTCTTGCGGCCCATTCATTCACAGCCATGAACGTTTTGCTTGGTTTAGAATGTTTCAGTGAAGTCTTCTCTCAGCTGTATACAAAATCATGTTTTGCTTTTCTTTTTCTTTTTTTTTTCAGGCATACTCAGACTTTGCATATCGGTATCATAGGCCTGAACTCCTCACTGAGCACTGATTTCATCTCTACCATCATACCTTTCCACCATCACAACCTCATCTTGCAGATGTTACTCGTATATAGAAATGGAGCACAGATCAGCCTCATTGGTGGACGGTAGCTCCATTGCATTACCATCACCGTATACATATATGGTTGTATGTTGAGAATGCTGCGTCTTGTAGGCGCTGTTGCACGTTGAGGATCAGAGACATGAAGCACCCCCAGAATCAGTTCATTGATTATGCCAAATACTTCGAACGGCGTGCTGCGTGTTCCTGATGTGCTTGAGATACGTGATGACACTTTAGGTCTCACTATGTCCTTAACAGGAGATTGGTGAACTTCTTGTTTTTCTCTTCAAATTATTTATTTCTCGTAGCCTGACTTCGGAAACGTGCTTTAAGGTGTAGGTTTGATCCGCAATGTACTGCTCAAGCGCACTGCTGTTATGGAGGCATTGGAACTAACATGTTCCAGCTGACATCTAAGTATACCACTTATACCTCTGCTTGTACAGTCCGGAGCTTGTGTCTGAGTACCGCAGATTACAAAATGGTCGACTTCCTGGTCGATGTACATTTATCACATTGGCTTCCGCAGCAGCGATGAATGAAGAATGTTGAGAGAGGAAGACGGAAGAGAGAAGGAAGATGGATGAAGAGCGTTCATATTCTTTAGCGAAATATCAAAAACCAATAAGCCTTTAGAACAGTAAAATACTCTTTTAACAGTGGTTACGGTTGCCAAAGGTGAGAACAAGCGTGCATTGAGTCAAAACTTCCCGAACTGGATTGGACATTTCTCGAATTAAGACACCAGGTAATCAGAGGCGGGGAATATCATGGGTCCTTGCCACCATGGTGATTGAGTTGCAGATCCTAACACTTTGATCCACTTTCTTCCTTTTCTGCGTTCTCAGTCACTTATACAGGTCTGATGCCATCCTTCGCGTGACGCTCCCATTGCCTTACAATCACCAGAGCACCGTTCTATGAGATCGCCCTGTCGAAACCTGCCTCCTGTCAGACAAAACTATCTATTTTGTTCTGTCGAGTCGATAACGCAAAATTTCTAACTCTCTGTGATCATCTGTTCGTTTCAAACGCCCATTCTAGAAAGACGTGGTTCTAGATCCCGTCGCTTATATCTGCTCTTTTCCATACAATGCTGGACGTTCGCTGGAACGATGACAGGGAGGAAGTAAACAAACACGAGGCGAGGATAGATGAAGTCATCCGCTCGGATGAGATTCGGAACTGGGGCGTCTGCAGACACGGGGCCGAGGCTCGGACTGACAGGACAGGTCCGGTCTCCTTCCGGCGGCGACCGCCCGCGTCAAGTCGACCGCAACGGAGGGAAGCTCCCACAACGTGAATGAAAAGCGACGGGGAGGAGGACGCCGACGCGGGGAGATGTGTCAGCGCTCACAATGGCTGCCAAGCACTGGGCACGTCGAGGAAGATTAATGAGCCCGGTGGCCCGGGCCCTTGCTCGCCGGCAGCCTTGCCGTCGGCCCTGAACCTCCTGCTGTTGTCGCAGCGGAAGCGTTCCCCACACACAGCCACCCCCCTGCTTTTGCTGTTTGTCCCTGCGGTCGTTCTTTGGAGTGTGTGTCTCCAGCCTTTGTTTCGGTTTATCTACTGATTGTATTTGTGTGCCTCTATGATCGATCATTCTTTGCAGCCCTGATTGTGATATCTTCCGAGGAGTCTGCCTTTCTTTTTAAGCGGACTGCCTAATCTGCTCACTAGATCTTGCTGCGCCAGTTTGTCCGATCAATTGTCGTACGCTTTTCGGTATAGTGTTAGAGAAGGGTAGATGACGAGGGATTGTTGAAAGGGCTAAAAGTTGATTAGTTCTTTTTTCCTTTCTTTCTTTCTGTGTGGACAGTACAGTATGTTCTTTGGTGGCGCTTGTCGACTAGTTTGTACATGGCGGTGTAATGTTGTGCATCCAGATGATTTGCACTCGGAGACCTGAGCACATTTTCTGTCAGTGTTATGGTGTGATCATACGGCAAACTAGAAAAAGAAAAGTACTCAGCCGTCGTAAATGTTTTTTTTTTTTTACCTGTAGTTTGTATCGCATTCGTTTTCATTTGTTTATTTATTTATTTTTTGTCTTTGCCCCCCATTTTAGTTACTATCATTCATCCTATTACCTCTCAATATTTTACTTTGAATCTTGAGCCTAGGCTCACTGTGACGTATCACTATGCTGGGTGTGTTATCCTGGTACTTGTACTTTCTGTTACGAATTCAACTCGATAATGAAAACTGAATTGCAGAAGACGTGCAGAGCATCACTTTTTCTATCCTTCTGTTTTTTAACTTTCACGCAAAGCTCGTCTCCCAGGCACGACAGGAATTTCAGGCTAGATTAAACGCTGTTGACTAAACGGTCACTAGAGGCAAGAGCCCCATACCCTTTTCTCAGAACCTGCTCATATTTCATTTTCCCTTAGGCAGAACACGCCTCTGCGGCAAGGCTTTGTCCGAGTCATTAACAACCACTAGCACCCTAATGATTAGACACAAGTCAAATTTGTCTAAACTGAGGCGACAATAAGGACGACTTACTGTGGAAAGCAAGCCTGCGACCAAATGATGATGACTGATGAAGGATCGAAGTCATTAGGAAATTTCCCCACCACGTGCTTGGAGGAAGAAGTCGGGGCGAACGGCGGGGAGTGAAATGAGGCCTCGTGAAGGTAAAATTCAAGCTGGTACTAAAGTGCTCCATACGGGCAGGAGAAAAGAACCTCTAGCGTGAACAACTACAAAGCAGTCTTTTTTACTCTCGACTGAGCTACAGCGAGCGCAGTTGTTGACGCTCCAGTCCCGAGTTCTTTCACGTCGCTTGGGGCTCTCTGTGGAAGTCATCCGTCTTCAGAGAGAATGTGACCTGGGAGGTTGCCGCACCTGGAACTTTTGCCGAGGGCAAGTCAGTTTGCCGTTGACTTTTGAATTGCGTGGTCCAGGCGGTCTTTTGCTGAGGCACTGGGTGTCTGAGCGTGTAGTATACAGTAGATATCACATTCCGGATTTTCCTAAGCGCCTGCCAAACTGCTTAACTGGTAAGCTAGTTCTCATTGGGTGTACGTGCTGAGTTGTTGGTTCTTATGACGTGGACATTTCGGTTCTTATGACGTGATATTTGAACGTATTGTTCAGGATATTGCTTCGAGATCGCAACGGTAATTGACCCGTTGAGTTTCTGTCCCTTACTATATACCCATTAGTGTCGTGTCTCCTATTTTTGTCACCATGTATTATTTGCTGTGTCATGATTTTGTAACGGGCTATTATGCGTATTTTTATATTTCTCTCTTATCGAAGTTGTTGGTATGTCTTGCTTCTATATGAATCGCTTACTCATGCTGGGAGTGACAAAATCTGTTTTGGGCGTGCCATGGCAGGCAAAACTGCAGTGCCGCCACTGCATGAATATCCGTTCGCAAGTAAAACTTCTTAGCAAGCCAAACACGCTCTGTTTCTATATACAAAGCAATGAAGTCATTATTACAGCTGCGCTCAATGTTTTGTCGGTTTTGTTTGTGTGTTTCTGACCTCAATACCCATCTCGCTATGAGGAGCCTTTAATCTCACAACGGTCGAAGACATAGTGTCACATCAGTATATTTCATCCACGTACCTTGAATTAATTGATGTCGTTAGCGAGCACGCTATAGTCTGTTGAGTTCGTTCTTCCGATACGCTTTACCAGAGGTTTCGTTGGCGTATTTTGGCTGTAGCGCCTTACGGGTTTCCTGCTAAGTAGACACTTTGAAGTTATCGGACGCAGACGAGCGCGAAGCTCCCGAAACTAGTACATTTTTTTTCACGTCTGCTATAATCTGTAGAATACCTTACAGCTGAACAGCAAAGAAGATATACTGCATTGGTATGCCCATCTCGCCTCATTTAAGTCTGCTGATACCATTCGCGCTTTTACAACAGTTCTGTTCCTCAACCCTCAGAGCAGCACGCACGTCCCATTTATAAACAAACAAGCTTTTAGTATAGTACGTTGCTTTACTTATTTACGTGTGCACACTTATAGTCTGGCGATGGCCATAATAATTAAAGTTTGAATGCTGTACCAATCCTCAACAGAGGCATTGATAGATCATTAACAACACGTCAGAGTGCAGATCTCCAACCCCAGCTACGCAGCATAGTGTACGGAAAGTTGAGCTGCGCCGACTGGTGGCTGTCAATAACCGTATTAGCAGCTACGAAAGTCAGAACATCTGTCACAAGACCCAAACAGTGCAACGTATACTGGAAGTCAGGTGCAATAAGGGTGGAAGAGAACAGATTTCTTATCTGTAAAAATGGAGAGAGTGGCTTCCTTCTCTGGGGAACCGGCGACTCCAATGCTCTAATGTGCTGAACTGTACGCTGTACACAACAACGTCTTTAATATGGAGGGGCACTGTGTCCAGACATTCAGTAAAGTTCACAGAGCGTTCTGAATGTCCTTAGCCGCAACGTTGCACTTGTTGCACTCTCGCACTCTGACGTCTTCCAGTTGAAACTGTAGGATTTTACCAACGTAGGATAACATGTGAATCCAGATGAAGCATTGTTAAACTTCAGTAAACAATCTGCTCCCTTTCACCAACATGGATTACAGTGAGCTCTCAAGAAACGACGGAATGTGATAGGTCCAAGTGGAAATATCACTCATCATGGTTTAAGGTCAATCAGTATAAGCTGTTGGTAACGAATCTGGGTAGTGACCTCTCTAGGAACACCTTGTAACATCTGATATCGATCAAGCTCAACCCTTCGCGCTCTCGCTTTATCATTGCGATAGCATTTAACAACATGCCTTTGACACTACAACAATCTTAAAAACTCGGGCTTAGGCTGTGAGCTAGAAAACTTGAACGCTGTTTACGAATAGTTCGTTCCTATGTTGAAAGTGGTTCGCGCACATCAATGTCCTGTGATGGTATCGATAAAACTCACAAACAGCGTGATCGCTCGAAATTGAAAGGCGAACGAAATTCGAGCATGGTTGGAAGTTTGCGTGAGAAGCGCACAATGCACAGCGGTCGCGTACACAATGCCAGCACGGCGGTCCCCTCCCCGAATCTCTCTGCGGACGAGCACGTTGGGAGAAACGTAATAATAGTGGAGCGTGCGATGGGTGTGGCGCCTGAGTTGGAACCGGGACTGGTCGGTGTTTGGGTCGAGCTGTGTCTGTGGAGGGGCTGGACGCTCTTCTTCCCCCGTCGCTTCCCGTATTTGTTAGGCCTAGTCGGATAGAACCAGAGAAAATGGATGGATTCGGGGGAGAAATGCGCTCTTGATTGGGTGTATTCGCAGCTGTTGCAACTCCCCAGCGCCGCTTTCCTCTTCGGGGGGCTCCTCTTGTTCCGCGCTAAAACGTTCCGCTCATACATGCTTCAACTTCAGCGTAACAGATACGAATGCAATGTCTGTGTCTCTGAGCTTCTTTCGGGGACATTGCTTTAAGGTAGGTCATTACGCTGTGAGAGAACAATCGGCGAACAGGATAATAGCAAGGACGTAAATTAAGAAAAAAGTTGATATGATGGTTCAGAAGCAGTTACCTCCTTGTGTTCATCCCCTCTTATTGCTCACATGTCAGCAAGAGCAGGGCATCTCATTGTAACAACAGAACCACCAACGTGTAATTATTGTCCTATTCCAAGTTATAAGCGGTAGGAATTTCCTTCAGGTTCATAAGACATTTCCTCTGATCATCATCATTTAGTTCTTGCTAATGTTGACAATATGCTAAATTCTTCAAACACATTTGTTTAATTATTTGTTTTTCTTTGAGCTTAATCAACTAAACCAAGACATGAGATTGAGATAGTTGTGTCGAAATGCTTTCGGTATTGAATTGCCTGAGAGTTCATTTGGCACTGCGAAATTACGTTTCTGGGCTTGTGCATTGCACAAGTCAGGCATAGCATTGAAGGCTTTCCTCCAGTCTCATATAGCGTTTTCTCCGTATATATATGGGAACGATAACAGATAAAATAGGAACCAGTACAAGAAAAAAAAAAAAAAAAGAAAAACGCGGCTAGTCGATGTCTTATATTGAGCAATCGATCACTTGGATATCGACTGAGCAAGCTGCAACAGTGGCTCCATCAAAATGTACTCGACGAGGATTGAGTCAGCGGCACGTAGAGAGGGTACGATATAGACGGAATGGTAGATTCGCGCTCAGTTGATCACGTTGATCAACAGACAGATTTATCACTGAATCAGTGAATACATTACAAACTTCCACCACTCCCCGTAGAACCACCTGTTGAACGCGGCGCAATGCGAGTGGCTCAATTTCAATCTTTTGTCTCCCTTTTTCTTTTTTTTTTCTCTCTCTCTCTCAATCTCTTTTCGTCGTTTCGAGTCTTATTCGTGGAAGCAGAGCTGAATGGCATTCCCATGCTCGTAGATGCTCGTTTCATATCACTCTATATATGCAACTTCGTCTTCCAAAGAAAGAACTTCAATGCAACCAATGATGATCGGCTCTTACATCTCAGCGCCTCCTATTGTTATAAAGGGGTGGACAGGTCGGAACCGAAGTTGAAAGCACTACATTCGACATGTTGATGTCCCTACGAAATTCCTTCGAATAAACAAGCTGAGAAGTTTATAAAAACCTGACTAATGGCATTGACAGTGAGGCACAGTCTGAATGATAATTCACTCTCGTGTACACATCACATGTAAAAGTACAAACAGTATCTAAGTGTTTCAAATGTGACACCGGCGTCACTAACCCTTCACCTGTCACTCACTGCCAATGTCACTTAAACTACAGCCAGAGCCTGACTTGGTGAAATTTAACAGTCTGTGACCGACGAGTTCGATTAGTGTTTGCCGCGAGCGCTGTATTACGAGAGAAACAATACTAGTGTATGACGGATAACGTGACAAGACAGCAACTTATGACTCACAGAATGTAGAGGTGGCTAATATAAAACGCGAGCTTGTGGTCAGAGCATTGCTTCAACCCTCCAATAACAATAATTTGTGGCACAACACCGCGTGACGACAATGGCCTTTCTGCCTTCCGCAGCGCTTCCCAGAATCGGTGTCTGTGCTCCCCATACAACAGGGGAGACGGTTAGCGTACGTCTTTCACGTACTTTTTTTTTTTTTTCCTGAAAACATCTAACAGAAGATAAAAATCACAAAAAGGACACATTTTACAGCGTCCATATCACAGTGCTAGCAAAGAGGTTTCTTTCTGCACCTGGCAAAAATTAGAAGCTCGTACCAAGCGGGCAAATGCACTGGGCGGCACGTAGACGACAGACAGGGCTCCGCAGCACCGACTGTCACCGCCAACCGCCGCCACATGATGGGGTGGCGCTAGGCTAGAGAGATGTGAGCGAACGAAAGCCGAAGAGCAGCCTGTCATCTCTGTCAGGAGATTGGACCTTCTGACGGGAAGGTGTCAGCCTTTCGGCATTGGTTCCCGTCGCTTGGGGTGGAAGAGACGGGAATCCAGGGGATATGCTTCTCTTTATCATTTTTTCTCCTCTCTATTTTCTTTTTTGTGACGGGGAATTCCGCGAAGGGGGTGGAGGCGAGGAGATCCTGTATAGGAAGAAGCCTGCGTAGGAGTATTTCGCAATGGTGAACCAGCTGGCGGAAAGAAATCCGGGGTTAGGGAAGCGAGAATAAGGCTCTTGGGAAGAGCTATATTATTCGTGCGTCAGTGTTCTTCGTAGCCGCGATGGCGCTCAAAATCCCCCGTCTTTCCTTTAGATCACTGCCCAAAGTACAAAAGTGACTGCTCGCCGCGGTTGTGCCAAAAAGATTGTTAACGTTCACAAGGCCTCCTTGCAGAAATTTGGGAGGAAATTGATCTTGCAGTCTGGATCTCTATGTGATTACACCTATGGTAAAATGACGAGTTAAGATGCTTACTTAAAACTTCCCGTATACCGAGTGCCCTAATGGCGCTTTACAGCTGCTGATTAATACACTCTAAAAACAGAACTTCACCGCATAGCACGGCGATGACCAATCGTCGTTCGGCCAACGGTGGACGTACGCCCTTTTTGTGAACTTATGCGCTGCATAAGTGTCACAATAAAGGCGTACGCCCACCGTTTACAGCAAGTGGCGTCGTTGAAAGGTATCATTCGGAATAGTGATTGGTCATTGCCGTGTTATGCGGTGAAGTTCTGTTTTTAGAGTGTAAACGTACCTCTTATAGAGTCACACCTGCCCTGTTATGGTTCAGACGATTGAGAAGCGGGCGGCTCGTTGACATTTCAATGTGATAAAAAAGTTTAACATAAATTTATTCACGAAAGAGCACAACTGTTCGTGGGCTTTACACAATTCTCTCAAGTCTGTTTTTGTTGGTGGAACTATAGCAAGGAACGCAGTAAGCTTCAATGAACTGCTGCGGTGAGCCTCAGGAAGGACATCCATGCACATATAGGTCCCCAGGTGAACCGCACAATAATATGCACTGTTTCGCTCATTGGAAAAGTGTATGGTTTTAAAATCGAACTACCTTGAATTAGGAAGCTTGTAAGAATCGGAGTTTTGTCTCTCTTCGTAAAAAATCTTGACGAATGATTTTTAAAGTTTAAAGTCGCTACGAGGCCTTCAAAAAAATCTATTACTTTTGTTAGAAAGGAAGGTATGCACATACAAAGAATATGAAAAATAGAACGATAATATGTCTTGTTTCTCTCTCTCTTCGTTGTTACACGAACTTTACATGAGCTCACCGTTCATCTTCGCAATTGTCTTGACAGACACGGTGTTTTTCCTTGCTACTTCACGCGTAGCGTGTGGATTCTCTGCCAGTGCAACGAGCCTTATGGACGTCTCGCGCTGGCACCATAACATGAACACCACGTAAATATACAAACAAAGTGAAAAATATAAGAAGGAAAGAGATAGGACGAAACTGTCTTTCGATGTGCATCGTTGACCGGGACCATCATTCGTCCGTGTCTCTCGGCTGGAATTTGCTGCGCGAGGAGGGTTCGGTGCCGCCACCTGGGAGGTGTCGGCAGTACTATGAAGCGGCTTCAGAAACTGCTGGCGGCAAGAAACGAAGCGGCTGATCCACGTTCGTAGCAGGTGATTTGGTGTGAAGTGCGAGCATTGTCTTTAACTCAGTTAGAGCACATGCTGGGCTCATGCAATTTGTCTGTACACATCAGTCAATACATATTCTAAGGAGAAGATGTTTTTAAACTCGTTATTTAAGGTTGCAGGGCTATTAATACGAAGAAATTGACAGAGAAGCAAAGTTCGAAAAAGTGACAAATAATAATAGCGAAAAAGATATGACAACGTTTCCGTTACAAACTCTTTTGGCTAGCGACAGTGGTTTTAATCTTGCCGAGTGTAACGTTACTTCGCATGCTGGTTGCCGTATCGGGCACGTTCAATGGCTGTAAACCCTTGGAAAAATATATGTAAATTAAATGGACCGTGTAAATCAGTAGCGACGAAGGTAGCTATGTGAAACGAAACTTATTCACGTCGAAACATGCATTTGTTTCATGATTTACGGGCATCTCCTTTTTTTTCGTCTTCTTTTTTCGCCTTGGCACAATGCGCACGTAATGGTATCAGTAATTACTAAAACATCCTTTCTTTCTTTATTTTTCGTTTTTTTAAGCGCTTTCGTAAATCGAAACGTGTCGAGCACCTTCAGTGGACAAAATGCCAACATGCAACAATACAATGGATCAGCTTTATACCAACAAACCAAAATGCTAGCGAAAACCTCCATTATCTTCGTCTGTCGCTCGACAGTGTTTGGTTTTTCTGGTACTCATTCAGTATCACCCCAAAAGGAACACAGGATCACCAATGTACACAGTGGAACATCTTCCCGATTTCGTCGTCCAGGGAGTCCGGAATATAACGTCTTTCTTTCAAGTGAAAGACCTGTGACGATACTACGAAAGCGGTACAGGATGAACAAAACAGACAAGATGTGGAAGAAAGGTGTTGGACCATTCGCGCAATACCTCCTCCGGAGTAAACGAAGTTGTCTGCTGAATTACAATCGCACCGGCAGCGGACACTTGGAGAGACAGGACCAAAGAAAAGTGAAAATGTGATTCGATTCCTTTAGTCTCTATTGGTTTCTTATCACCCTGGTTTCCCTTTCGACTTGCCGCACTCGTTGGTTTCTTTGTGTGTTGCAGCGGCGATAGAAACGAGGAAGGAGGCGTTTGCCGTAACACTTGATGGCTTCTGCTTTTGCTCACTTCCATTAGGCTTATTTTTGAAGCGTGTGTGGGCGTCCTTTGCTTTCTTTTTCTTTTTTTTTTTTGTCTCGCCTGTGTTTGTGTGTCCTCTTCCTCCTTATGTGCAGCTTTATTCCCTTCAGTTTCCGTATTCCTCAGGATATAGGGATTTGGAAGATAGAGAAGTGAGTGTTAAAAGGATTGGATACAGCTTGTGATGCACATAGTTATTTGAGATCTACAGCTCGTGTTCGAAAGTTCCTCTGTCATCATTCCGGTTAACGCGAATTAATGAGTGGAAAGCTGATGGCCGGCCGTTCAGTAATAAGATTCTGATTCGTTCGATTCTCTGATCCACCGGAAGGGTGGCGAGGAATTGTTTGACCAGAAACTGCAGATTACAAAGATAACCGCGTACATATATATACACGTGTACTCCCATCTCTAATTCGGGCATTGCTAGCTTGTGTACCTTGCCCCTCACTCATGCAGTTCGACAACATTTGGACGCACAAAAGCTCAACTCATGTGCTCTCGCTGTTTGTTTTCAGCCATTTACGCCTCTGCCGTTCAAAGATCGAGTCCCTGAGTCGAGTCGAGAAAACCATGCCCCCTTTAAACCGCTGTCACTGACCTGAGGATGATGTTTATTGCAGTTAACAATTCACGGTAACAGTTCTGCCCTTCCCGCCGCCTACATCTCTTGGCATGTTTGTTTCAAAGATAATGACCTACCTATCGCGAAAATAATTATGAATCGTCGCACACTGCAGATGCAGAACGGGTGACAGGTTCCGGTACATTGTTGCGCTTAGCAAATAAAGATAAATGACGTGTGCATGCGTAAATATAAGACTGAAAGAATAGGAACTTTGTATAATTTCGGTGTTGGAGGGTTTCAGCATAAATACCTAACTTAAGAGAGACGAGATTTCTTACAAGCAGTATTGTTTGTTTTTCGATGGGTATGGAAGCCGTTCTGTCGATGTGGTAGTCACATATACCAATGATAAACACAAAGCGCAGTCAGTACAGTAGTAATGTTTAAACATTTATTTGTAGAGGTGCGGAACAATGACATGTTAACGGCATTGCGCCCATAAATCGCGCTCAGCGCGCTCGCCTTCAGCACACGCGCCCACAAATCAAAATTGGACGCATTGAAGAGAAGCCCACGTAACAAATTGTCTTTCACACCACCATCCTTTCACGACAACGATTCCACGCCTGACACGCAAATGGGACACACGTTTCTTTATATTCGACTTTTTTTGTTTTTACAGAAATCGTAGAACTAGGGAATAAGACGGGAACAATGGGAAACCAGAGGTCTGATACGTGCGTTGCATAGACATGATTAATGCGAACGCCGGTGCTGATGGGCTGCACCAAAGGCGGAGCGCAGGCTGTACCTGGAGTCAGTCAGTCACGGGAAATGAGACGCGGGCCCGCGATCTCAGTTAAGCCTAATGCAGTCGTAATGTATGACGACTTCCGTAAGAGCCTGCTTCGTATCGCTACCGCTGATGCTTTTACCGGTGCCTTTCACTTAGCCCCCACAACGCTGATGTATCGAGGGGGCGCACCAACCTTTTGTTTCACTTTCTGTCTGGTGATGCTCTAGGAACATGTGTACATCGTATGATGCCTTTGGCTGGCGTGTCTAGGAAACGAACCGTAGGCATATGTTTTATGGATCAATGATATTTTGCTCACTGGGAGAGTCCAACTGAGAAGATATTACTTTAAAATGCACATGAAGATGGCATGGGCTGGAATGTTGTGAATTCTGTTGTCGTGCTGCTACAACACGTATTGCGAGCATTTTGCGCTCATGCATACATCACCCCTCATGGGGCAAACGTCTTCAAATGTTATCAAGCACTGCAAAGGAACTTTAGAAAGATATGAATTTCAAGGATAAATGAGTACCCGAGGTTAAACATGGGTGAATTATGTATAGCAGATGAGAAAGAAGGAAACCTTACTTGTTTATTTTTGAAACCGATGTGG
>JARGYV010108663.1:0-22440 GCA_029532675.1 Ornithodoros moubata | reverse complement strand
TTTTTTTTTTATATAGCTGTATCCCCCTTTCTTTTCAAGCTGAGAGGGAGAGAGAAAAGAAGGGGGACGATGTGTGTGACTGTGTTCAGGAGGTTGATGGAGAGGTGGGGGGATCCCTGTGCATAAGGAAGGCAGCGGAGGAAACGCAAAAGCTCACATAAAACTCCGCAAGAGGCAAAAAGAGAACGCAAGTGAATATACCTTGTTCTAAGCTCTCGTGGCAAGGGGGACTGAGTAGCATTGTAGCTGGTAGCACTGAGGTCATAAAAAAAAAAGAAACAGAACAACATAAGCACGTGGTGAGAAGTTATGGGAAGAGAGGCACGCTATAGAAGACTGTGGGGTGAAATGGCACATTAGTCACTGCAGTTCAAATTCGAAAACAGCATGCCGCACCTACTTGAGTAAGATGCATTTATTCCCTCAATTGTAGGCACCGATAATAGCAGGAAATCCAAAACAACGATGACCCCTTAATTGGCAAAGTATTAAACACGAAGAAACTGGAATTCCCATTAACGTTAGTACAAGCTTCCCAAGGCACAGAAGCTACATCAATTTTGGATAGGCAGATGACAAGTGCAGGCCCCTTCCACACTGCATCACCTTCTCCAAAGCAAACTACACTCACTAGCACCTGCCAATGATAATTGATGTAAAAACAAAAGATAAAAGGCTCAGTAGCGTTCCTCTCTCCACAAGTAAAAATGAGAACATGTAACAAGCCTCAACCCCACAGTTTTCATTTTTTGAAACACCCTTTTCCAATTAGCTACTTCTGACTGAAATCCATGTCTAGTCCTTTCGATGACCTCAGTTCACTTATTAGCAATTGTAAGAAACTGCTCAGAGAATGATGCTTTAGCCGCGGCATGAGTAGACTAAGTTGCTTTCCCCCTTCCCGATAGAACCAGAACCCCCACTTGCACGAACACACATACTACTGTGAGCTCAAGCTCTAGATATGCAAGTGTGAGCATGTCCCATGCTTCCTTTCCAAGCAGTGCTCCTCGTGTGAGTCAGTATCCATGCCACTTGGTCAGAGCAAAAAACATGTCCCAGGCAAGCCGAATTAATCCATTAAGTCACAAAACCATAGTCAAACGTAAAGAACACACACATGTAGAAAGTACGAGGTCTGACACTTTGAAACGAGTCCTTCGAGTTCTAACTACGCAATAAACAAAAGACCCGTCCCTAACATTAGGAATATCCCCCTCTCAATGCTTCCTACAAATTTCAGACCCTTTCACTAACCCTGAGCTAATCACTGAAGCAAAGTGTCATAATACAGTGAATCTCGGTTATATTGATCTCTGTAATAACAAATTTTCAGCCAAAACAAACGACTAACGGACTACCGGCAAAGTTTCTATTAGCCCGTGGAAACCGTTTGTATGTAATATGACCCATACTTTCAGGGAAATTTTTTCTGAAACACATTTATAGCGAACTTCTGATACAACAAACAAGTTCTGCACAATCGTGGATTTATTACAACCGAGATTCACCATATGTGCGCGCATGCACAAGATGTTAGGCCGCTAGCACCAGTTATAAAACAGAAGAGAGCAGATTGTAGACAACCACACAGAACAAGAGATCGAAGTAATGAAGAAAAAGAAAACACAAAGAAGAGGGGACTACCTCTTGCTAAACTTAGAGGATATCTTGGAGAAGAAGGACTGGCGGGCAGACACGGACGATGTGTCCTGGGCCTGCGACGGGGGTCCTCCGAGGCTTCCGGGTCCCCCGTTGTTGTAGGCCCTTCTCGTCTGGCCAGAGTGGAAGGTGCTGCGGTTCGCAGTGCCCCTAGGGAAGGCCCGGTTCGTGTGCGAGGGCAGCGGAGATGCCGCCAGGCTGCCTCCACCCTGCTTGCCTACCGTTGCACTGCTGCAAGCCCAACAACAACAAATCAACAAAAAGGTTACCGATACCCTACCGTGTGACGTATCCTCGTAAATGTGCGTGCAAAAAGAAAAGCACATTTGTCACACAGATCAGTCACTGTGAAGCGTCAGGAAGCGTGCACCAGGAAAAAGATGTTTAAGCCCACATTCACGCATTAAATCCATTCAACAGCAACGTGCGTGAGACCCATTCACAGGCAAAATCAGGTGTTTTGTTGCTCCGTGATGTGCCTGCTGCCATTGCAAAACCCATAACTTTTAGCTTGTGCATCTTGCAAGCTTTGCGATAGAGCCCCGCAAATGGGGATACATGTGGAAGCCGAGAACGCGTAGCCACCACACGTAACAGCAGGGTATTTAGCCCCACACTCAAGTACTTCGCTCACACACTGCATCGTTTTCAAGGCTTACTCTTTCACCAGGCCTGGCATCGCAGGCGGACCAAGCCACTTTTTCTTTTGAACCTCACACGCACACATTAAGGTAACGCATTAAGAACGGGGTGTTCTACGCACAGCACACTGTGCAGCGCAAGACAGATTAGCGCATGCAATCAGAACCTGTCATCATCACCAGTGATTACTGAGGCTCCACTAGTATGAGTGAGAAGGATTAGAGAGAGGGAGAGACAGAGAGAAGAGGAGGGCAGTCTGTGTTTCCGTCATCCGTACGTTCATTTACCTGGGCTTATTCAGCGGCAACGGAATCTTCCAATGGGTCAAGAACGACTTGGCTCTGGCTTTTTGCTTACCACCCTCCTGCGTCTCTCTAAAAGATAAACCAAGATCAGGAGGAAAAAAAAAAAGAGGGAAAGAAAAGGAGAGGATAACTACTGACACCAACAAGAAACAGGGAAGAGAAAACAAAAAAAAAACAAAAGAGCCCCTAGCTTGCAAGAAATGCGAGGGACCGAAGCAAGCTTAAGCGGTGTGCCTCTGAACGGTTTCCAACCAACACGTCGCAGCTCTCGAGTCTAAGCACACAATCTCTGGTACATCCAGGCCAGATCACGTGGCAGACGACAGAAATGCAAACTGAAGGCAGGGTTACACAGTGAACATAGTTTTTTGTTTTTTTTCTTCAAAGATCAGATGTCTGCTATTTATAACAATATATATACATCTTCAAAGCTTCCACTACGAAGCATTAATTTCGTTTTCTTTCAAAACGAAAAAAATGTGCACAAAAGTCCACACAAACAGTAGTCTATAACCAACCATGTGTAGACTGTGGAATTTCGTGTTGTCTGCAACCAAGGTGCAGTTGGTTCAGAATACGGTGCTTCCTTTATGTGACAAGTCACAAAACTTTCCAGCATGACTAGCTGTTTGTAGGGAAGGAACTCATTCATTCCTATGGATGATACCGTGAGACAATTTAGTTCAATAGCTCTATTGCACTTTAAACCACTAAGTGCCTACAAACAATGTTTCTAAATGTTTATTCACTTAACCTCCATGCAAATGCACAAGGGCACAAGAAGAAAACACTACTATTTTTCTCGCACTGGCACAGAGGACAGGTATTTGCAAGTCAAAACATTTTGCAGCAAGCAAATGTGAAAGTGAACACTGACAAGGGTATGTTACTTATCGAGCGTATGCACAGAGAACAATGCAGTGTTATACTGCAAGGCTTTGCCCACTACAACATAATCAACCTGGGGTACAGCTAAAAAAAGTCTGTCATCAGCAGTGAAGGAATGATTACGTGACTGGTTGCCTGTTTCACAGAAAACTGAATAGATCAAGCAGCTGGCTGAAACACGTGCCTACAAACAGACCGAGCTGATATTGCATTTGAATGCGATATTCCGTATTTACCTGATTGTAAATTGACCCCTTTTTCCAAACCAACATTTGAAAAGCAGAGGGATCGACTTACAATCAGCTCGACACCCCCCTCTCCCATCCCACTCCTCGCTCAGCGTTTCGCCCTCACCGTAAAGCGCACCCCAAACAATGCGTTTTGGATTATACATGTTATGCATCATTGAAGTAGAGCTGCAAAATGAAACCTGACACAAGACGTAGCACGGTAATACAGTGCACATCATGGGGAAGGTCCGACACTCACTTATGTGTCTTTCAAGTGCCATGGTATTATAAGCGAAAGGGACTGTGCTACAGAATGCGAGTTCAATGTCTTTGAGCACGTTGTACGCGAATGAACAAAGCATAGTGCCATCTTCACCACCGTAGAAAACAGTGTCCAAACTCAATCCCGCCTCGTGACCTTGTTGTGCATGCATTTAATAGTGTGGACTCTGCTTAGCCACGATCACTGAGCTACCCCATGGTCAGCATGTATGCACCAGCCCGACAGGGGAGCCCTCCAAGTTGCCCGATAAGCAATAAATATCTTTGTTCCAAAGATTCTTTTTTTTCATTTTTGACCTCTCAAAAACGGGGGCCGACAAATATGGTAGTTGAGACCCCATACGGGCTAGTGATTATGACAAGTTTTCCGCGCCATAATAGTAACTATCAATGCTAAAGCAGTCAGAAAGCTTAAAGTACCCCCATACTTTCACAAACTGTGTACTAACCCAGAGAAAAAAAAACTGAGCACACCCCGACATCCACCACGGCAGACCACATGCACACGTTACCTGAACCACCCCCATAAGCACATAGCTGAGCCAAGCCGTACCTTGGCCGAAGGGATTCGAGGGGACCACCAGAGCCGAGGGTCTGAGCAGACGACAGCTCGGGGACAGCGGCAGGATGCCCCGCGGGGCACGACACCGAGGCCGACTTGGCATGGCCTCGGGGCCGCACGGTCGAAGACGACCCGCCGTTTCCCCCACCACTCTCCTCCCCCAACAGCAGAGAGTTGTTGCTGGAGCCATTAAGCCAAGGAGCAGACAGAAGCCAAGTTAAGCCAGGTCACACAAGGTGTTAGCAGCAGCCACAGCAGAGTTTAAAAAGGCGATAGGAGCAGGCAGTTAAAGGGAGGAAAAGAAAGGGAAGAAAAAAAGAGGAGTGTTAGGAAAGCTGCATGTCAGTAAAAGAAAATGCACTACATTGCATCAAAAAACAAAAAGAAACAGGACAAATGGCAAACAGGTTAGAGACACATGCCAGCAACTAAGATTGATTCAGGGCTTCAATCACCAAGCAGTAAGCACTCATTTCAAAGAATTCCCCTTCATCAAAGATGCGTTATTTGTTATACATCAAATGCTCATACCTTGTACACACTGAGAGTCTAGAAGGACAAAATGTAGGGGCAATACCTTGTGGGAGCGTCAATAGTGGCAGGGGGTCCCTTGCCCTCGGCGTAGTTGTAGGTGTTCCGGCGCGGTATCCCGCTCAAGTTGGGCTTCACATAGTTGGCCGAAGCAGAGTTTGTAGCCTTGCGCACCGAGCCCACTGCCTTGGAGGGACTGCTCGCGTTGCCCGCAGCCACTGCCGAGCTGCTCGAGATGGTCGGCACGCCGCCAGAGCCTGCCTTCTTCATGCCGGACACCTGCTGGTTGACACAATGGAAATGTGCATTTAGACAGGCGTGGACCCCCAGGAGATACACCTCAAAATATGAACTTCACAAACGTCCCTCCCTTTTGCAGATGTATTCCACGAACTTAATTCTTAATCTGCTTTCCTATTTCCGGCAAATATTGTTGTTGAACCCACCCAAAAGAAATCCTTAATTTCTGATGAGAAAAGACGACAACAAATAGTGAAGATGCGGCCTTGCAGCCTGATACCCATGTTTTGCAAGTTCCCTGATCTGTATCACTTATTCCAGCCTCCTTGGAAACAAGATAACAGTCCCCTAAAGTACAGCAAACGCAACTCAACATTAGTGCATTCAAGCTTGCGCGTGTGGGGTAGATGACAGCCAAGATACTAATGCCTTAAAAGAGCACTAAACTGCTAAAAGGGCCATGGTTCTTCAATCTGTACATATTCAAACACTTGTGACATTCCAACCATGAAAATGTCAGGCTTGCAAACAATCTATTCGTCGAGCAATTACAAAAGGCGTCGCCCACTACTTCTCGGACATGCACCGCTCTGTGGGTTCAAACTTCCAACAACGCATACGACATCACCAATGTTTCACAGTATCTATCATCAGCCCGGTCGCTGCATTTCTTAGGAAAAACTTATCCGAACGCGGTTCTGTCTATATTGAGAAATACTCCAGTTGAATTTCAGGTCGCCTTAATTATTTCAGCAACTGTCTGCACAACCGACATTTCACGTTATACATCCATCCTACTATATACCAATCGCGCTGTGATACAGGTATATCTGCCGCTGCCGTCGACCCGGTTGGGGAGTGTGTCACTGCATGTCAAGCTGGAATGTATTCCTTTCCGATTGGATGTTATGTGTACGAGGGGCTTGTGGAAAGCACTCTGTTCGCCCCTTTGACCTTGCACACTGGAAGTATGCATTGTCATCAAAACCTTTCACACATTCATGAGCAACAACAACAAAAAAAAAAAAAAAAATAATAATAATTCATTCTGCACATTCCCCAGCAGTTTAGTGCTCCTTTAATTATCATGAAAAACCACCACGTGCCCCAAAGAGGAGCCCCAATGCTTACAGTCGTCGCTTTGCATGTCCTGGGCGAGCTGGAAGCCGGCGCACCGTCCTTGATGGAGGCCGCAGCGCCGATGCCAGTGACGTCCATCGTGTTCTGCCGCTTGTACCCTGTCGCAGAAGTGGGAACGCTGGCAGGGCCGCTAGGGGTGGAGTTTGCAGAGCCCCCTGTGGGAGGGGGACCCTCCCCTGCGCCTCCGTGGCTGAGTCGCCTGTGAGGCTTGTTGGCAGTGGCTGAGGCACTGCGTTGCACCTTGACGTGCGACGGAGACTGGTTTACGACCGTGGCGTTCTCCACCCCGGCCCGCAATGTCCGCAGGGATAAGCTGGAACTAGACCTTGAGTCACAGCTTTCGTTCTGGGGAGAAAAAAAAAAAAAACTCAGACTGAGGAGGGCAGAAGACTAGCATTCCTCTACTCCGGAAAGTGCAGCTATTTCTAACAGCAGCAAGTGAAACATTTGTGAAACAGTACATCATCGACTCGTTGCAAAAGCATCGGGCTGCCAGAAGATGCTCTCTTCGACGGTCACTAAATAGGCTCAGTTTCACACTAGCGGCACTGAACCACTGGAGTGGGTTGGTACCGTTTTACATGCAGCAATCAGTAGCACCAGCCATTGTGCTGATAGAGTTATCATCCTGTGCTGAGAACCACTGGCTGCACCACAGTTTTCCAATGCTTTCGTAAAGACACCTCTGCACTCTTTTGTTCAGAGTACGAGCTAAAGGTGCCATTAGAATATGCATCATCATGCAAAAGTAATTACAACTCTCGGAATACTTTCCATTCGGGGTTATGGTTCAGCAAAACAAGCATGACTGGCCCCTTTGGCATTGCCGGTAGGCTGCACTGAGCGCAGCGTACATTGAGGTTGAGGTTGGCACCAGTGCACTCCCATTTCTCAGTGTAGCTACTCCGAAACATAGCTTATTTACTGATGACTCTTATTAACTCGAGAAACTGCAAAACTTGCAAAGAATGGGGGCAATTTAAGAATTCCATGGCTTACGGAACAATAGAAGGATGACAGGGATAATAGAAACCCGATGTCATCTGCTACTTCACGGATAGTTTTTGCACAAATGACACTTATCCAGTCTGATGCCTTTATCACAACAACCTCTTTGACAGGTTCCAGGAGCAAGAAGTTGTTGAAAGCAAAATGTATCATGCACGGTTAAAAATGTGCATAGGCATGTTGCTTTGATATTAACTTGTATTTTTAGCTCCCTTTTCAGGACAGAGCTATTTGCTCAGCCATTTTCAACAGAGTTAAAAGGCCCACTTTGCAGCTATAATTATATGATTACCAGGAACAGTACCACAAGGGGCTCTCCCCAAGGCATGAAGAAATTTGGGCATCACCCATTCTGTTTTCCAAAGGGTCTCTCACTCAACTCACCTCCGTGGTACGCTTCCCTAGCAGCAGGTAATTGGCCATGATCTCGTCGTACTTCCTGTTGCGCAGGGAGTCCTCGATCTCATCCCGACTGTATCCCATCGACATCAGGACCTCTGCACGGGGAGACCAGCCTGTGCTCATCATCATCACCATCATCGTGGGACAGGGCAGGGGAGAGGAGGCACACGGAGGGACGATGAGGGGGAGAGAAAAAGGGAGAGGCAAACCTCCGTGTTAGTACAAAGCAAGCGGCAAACCAAGTATAATCATTGGTCTACGAGGAGGAGTGAGGAGGAATATCTAGCTGCTTACACAAGACAGGAGCATTGAGAGAGGGTACAAACTCAAATATATGAGGGGATAGGGGCAAGGAAAGCAGGCTAGAACAGCACAACATTCCTGCACGCAAAATCCAGGAATGTACCCCCTGATACCCTATAGGCCTTGGAGTGCATGCACATAAACCTTAGGAAAAATAGCAGGAGAGCATTTTTTCGATGAACATTGAACTCAAATGCAAACTTTTGACAAGCTTTTCCCCCAAACTGATAACTTCCGTCATCTACAAATAGTTTCCTTTTTCTCATTTTATTTTTTTACCACCAGCCACACCAAAGCATTAATTCGTTCAAACATTCACAACACTTCCATGATAGCTGTGCCGTTGCACACTTAGAACTGCTATCTGATAATGCGATCGAGCAATCCTCCACCGATTGTGATAAACGACCTCATTAGCAATCGCTTAAGAGTTTGTTTGCACAGTGAGGTTCGTATCTTGACAAAAACCTTTCATAAAAGGTTGCTTTCACGAACGAAAGCAGCGCTCGTTCAAAACGGACCGATGCCCTTCTTAAAAGTGGCCGCTCAACAAAGAGCACGAAAGCGCAAAGTGGACGAGGGAAGGAAGATAAGAGTGGGGACGCACCTATCCTCTTGGAGTCACCGAAGTCCGTTTCAGGTTCCACGTAGGGCTTCAGTTCGTCCTCCTCGTAGCCAATGTTCATCCACTTGTCTTTCATGATTGCTTCCAGGGTGGCTCTCTTGGCTGGGTTCAGCACGAGGAACTTCTTGAGGAGATTCTCACAGTCCGTGGACATGTAGAACGGGATCCTGTACTTCCCCCTCAGCACTCGCTCACGCAATTCCTGCAAAGACCACGGTCATTTCTCTGGCTTCAGTGGCACAGAAGGACACGAGCAGCACTGAGAGGTATATTTTCGAGAACAAAGGCAAACGAAGCTGACAAAGTAGACTGAATGCAGTATCACTGACGACAAAAACAGCTAGCCTTGTCTGCTACAAAGTACCACGTGCATGCAGCTCAAAACATTTCCACCAGGATAGCAGAAAGAAGAGATGAAACAGTGAGCAATGCCCTAAACTGTGCCTATTCCAGATCTTTTTCTCAGGAAACTGTTACCAAACTCGGCTAGTATCATTATACTAAAGGGAAAACTTCACAGCGAAGGAAGGAATAACTTGCCTTGAGGTTAGCTCCATCAAAAGGGAGAGATCCGCTGACTAGCGTGTACAGTATAACGCCCAAACTCCAGACGTCCACTTCCGGTCCGTCATACTTCTTGCCTGGTGATACGAATGAAACCTTATTAGAACTCAAAGATGCACCCTGTAAGACCAGTCAGGCAAATACCTTGGAAGAGCTCTGGTGCAGCATAAGGAGGGCTGCCACAGAAGGTGTCCAGCTTCATGCCAGGCACAAATTCGTTGCTAAAGCCAAAGTCTGCTATTTTTATGTTCATCTCCCCATCCAGCAATAAATTTTCAGCCTAAATAAAAGAAGTTTTGACGTCAAATTACAAGAGGACACACCTACAGACAATAAGCTCACCTTAAGGTCCCTATGAATTATCCTCTTTTGATGGCAATACTGTACAGCTGACACAATCTGAAAGAACAAGTCAACACAATAATTGTATATACAAATACAATAAATTGTATTACGCTGTTGATCGAAATCGCACGCAGACTGAGAATGTAAGTGTCTGCAAACCGACTGATGGCCACGGCTTCTGTTGTCTCCCAAGAGCCTTTAAGTGCCTCACCTGCCTGAACTTTGCCCTGGCTTCCTTCTCCTTCATCCTGCCGTGAGCCACCAGATAGTCGAAAACCTCACCTGAAACAGAAGTTATTGTCACAGTTGTCTACACAACATCGCAAGGAGGCAACCCAAGCTTGGCGACGTACCTCCACTGGCATACTCCATGACCAGGTAGAGGGTCTTTTCAGTTTCTATCACCTGATACAGCTTAACTGGAAAGAGAAGATTAGCGTCACAGAGAATCCCTGCAACACCAAAGCGGTAGCAGCAGAATCCACAAGATTATCTTAAAGGAGCCCTGACAAGATTTTTCGGTACCCTATTTTACGATGGCATATTAAAGATACACCACCACGTACTCACGAGATCAAACAGTTTCCTCCAAAGGCTAGTATTTATTTCACTGCACTATTTTAAAGATTGCATTTCAGACGGCTCACGGCATCTCGGCCCTCCGCCTGGTTGAGAAAACGCGCTCCTCTGACGTCGTAGGTATAAACGGAGAGTGAGCCTTCTGGTTGGCTGCGGTGTGGAGCAAACGACGGAGAGTCAAAAGCAAGGCATCACTCCTTCCATACATCGGAGGGCGGCTGCTAGTTTACGCGTGGTTATACGATGAGAACGAACATTTACAATCGTCGACAGGTGTGTCATAATGCCGGGAGGTGGTGATAACCGCGAAGACCCTCGGAACTTGCTGATACAGGGTACGAATTGAGTAAAATTCGCACAGCAAGCGGCATTTGTAGACGACCAGCAGACGCCGGGGCACTGGGAGTAGGATCGCCATGCTGGCGAAAGCTGATTGGCGTGACGAGGATGTGACGTCGTTGGTAGCCCTTGGGGAGAACTTAGCCACTCCCCTCAATATGGAGGAGTTTGAGAGTGTAAATTAGTTTGAGATTCCCAGCTAATTATTTGCACTGAAGCGCTGCTTTTATCTCTCTGCAAATGTGATTTTACGATTTATCTATTGATGCTCTCCGATATACAACACAAATATAGGGGTAAAAAAAAATCTTGTCAGGGCCCCTTTAAATGTCAGAACCCAAAGAGCAAATATTAAGAGCTCCAAAGACACTTCCACAGCCAACCCTTACAAGAGACTACATGAAAGATCCCAAGGAGGCAGCTGCTCACCTATGTTTGGATGGTCCAGCATCTTCATGATGCGTACTTCCCGAAAGAGCTTCTGGAGGCTCGATGGGTTCAGCTGGGTTTTGTCGATGATTTTTATGGCCACCTCCTTGCCTGTGGGCACGTGCTTGGCCAGCTTCACCTTGGCAAAGTTGCCCTTTCCTATCGTCTTGAGCAGACGATACCGCCCGATGTGCGGCTCTTCGGACGTCCGACTTCGCGTCGTCCGCGGAACCGCTGTCACGGACGTGGGGTCGTCGCCCTGGAACGACATTACAGGACCCATCTAGAGGTGAGCGTCCGGGTACGTCAGGCATTAAGTTATCGACTGACAACACAGGCCACAAAGACTGCATGTTAAGGTTGGGGATGAAATCCTATGCAGGCTACAAATTACTGTTTCGGGATCTTCAAACTGCACGATCAGGATACTGCATTATCTTTATGGCTAAACTTGGCAAACTTACAACCATACACAGGCAGCAACACACAGTAAGTCACAAACAACATAAAGTACATTTCCATGTGTATTGTACAAACTTCGTTCTATATTCATGCGACAAGCATTTTGCCGTTCAATCCTGTCAATAGGCTGCAGGCAACTTACACCAAGTGTGAAGTGACCGATACAGAGCTCCAGCTATCCGGCAATCCAGCAACACGGAAAAACATTATAAAAAGGACAGCATTGTTAAGCTACAGACGTGCTCAGGCAGCATACTCAACCGCACGACAAGAAAAGCTGCTGAGGTACTGTAAAAATAGCAATATTCGCGATAAACTAATTTCCGCGATTACATTTGTTGCAAATTCATGGTCCAGCAAATTAGTGGTACTGAAATGTAAAGGAAACAAATATAAGATTAATCACAAAATTTAGCTCTTGAAGTATTTCCAAAAAACGACTGACGTAAAAAATCGCAAATTATCTAATGAAATGATCTACCTTTACGGTAACTGAAATAGAGATTGATCAACTAAAAATAAGGAACAGAAAAAGACATTGCATACATGCTTAGAAATTACTTGTTAAGAGTTTACTTCATCCAGCAACATTTACAATCTTGCAATACATACCAGCCCTACTGACGAGGAGCAAGAAAAAAGTGAAGTTGCTGAGCAGCACAAAAGTTACATGGCATTCAAAGAGCAGCCGCAAGAAGGGGCAAAAGAGCCCCTATCCTGGCTGCCAGCCACGTGCACACAAACTAACACCAGGAAAAAAATGCTGTTCCTACAGCAGGTTCAACTTACGTGAGAGTTCAACATCTAAAAGCAGAAACACTCGTTTATTTGTGCCTTTTTAAATGCTAAATAACATCAGCATAGAATCAAAACGTTATCCAACGCAGGGTTACTGAAGCCCCGGACAAAAGGTTAAAACCCTCACTCAGTTGGTTAACACAAAAGCAGTGGAATATGCTAGAGAATATGCTAGTTTGTTCTGAAGGACACTCCAATGCAAGTGCAATATCATATCCATGAACACCTACAATTCATCTACTAATGGACAACGGCCAAAATGCCCAATAGAGAATGGTGAGACTGAAACAACAGTTTGCAAAGCCAAGGCTCGTCCTTCAAACCAACCACCTGCCTCCTCAGCATGACGCGGCTTCCTAACGATGACATCACTCCAAGGCATTCCCCAGGGTTCGCCCAGCATGACATCACCGTCGACTTCCTCAGAATCGAAGCATAACAGCGGCAAATGAGCTGCCTCTCCTTGAACACCACATAACTAGTGCTACTCTGAAGGCCCGCTCTCAGAACAAGAGCTAATCTAAGACTACATGTGGACAAACCTTTAGCAGCAACCCACTGGCAAAAAACAAAGGACTACTCACAAGCAATGCCGCTTTCTTCACGAAATGCCTCGCCACCACCACATGGCCGTTCACCGGCCAGTACACGACTCTCACTTTTTTCCGCATCCTTGTCACATTCTATGCCAACCGCTTGCTCGTACAATCTACTTCGGCTTGGATGCAGAAACTGTTTGTCCTACTACTAGGATATCTATCTGACTGCTATCGTTTCACCAGAGCTTCTGAGGAAACAACTGGAGCTCCTCAAAGCACGTCAGAAAACAACCTCATGGAAAGCTCCAGTCGTTGGGGGAAGACCTCTCTCTCTCACTCCAGTGATTGCCACAATCTTTATTTCTTTCCTATTCCAGCGGAAACCCTGGCAGGATGCCAACCTGTGCCTGGCTATGGGAGCTGGAAACACCGGCAGCTGCACCTCGTAAAAGACTTTGTTCTTTCGTAATTTTTTTTTTAAAGTACTCGGACAACAGATGAAAAAAAGGGGTTGAAAAGATAAATAAAACTCAGCCCTTTCGTCACTGAATACCCTGCAACGCGTCAAAAAGTCTCCTGGGCTCGGATGCAAGGCTTTCTATCCCTTCCTCCCCCTCCCTCCTCCTTCACAGAAAAATGTGCTGCAACAGTTGTGGTAACCTCAAAATTCACTCACTATCTATCTTCCCAGAAGTTCCTAGTAATGTCACAGTGGAGACGTTTGCAGCACCGACCATGTCACATTTGAACACCGCGTTTTCGACTAACACCACTTGCAGCACCTACGCCACGAAACTAAAGAGCGTAAACAAATGTGGACCAGATGTGTAGAGTCAGGCATCTAGCAATGACGCCTGCCTTGTACAGTGGGGCAGGCGGTGGCAGAAATCGTCAATGTTGCTCAAAGACATCTAAACAAGGTGGTGTTAATTTGTGAATGGCTCGATGATGACAGGCTGCAGGTTGCATCTCTCGCAGAAGAGATCTGTGTCAGCTTTTCTGCCACTATGACGTAACACTACTCTTGAGTCATTATTCTGTCATGGACCCAAGTAACTCATTTATTCTGAACTCCATCATTACTCTACAGCAACCATCTTGACCACCGATGCACTCTGCACAGTTCTTAATGCTAACCCTTTCAAGAGTCTGTACTCAGACAATCTTTTACAGGGCTGAGAGAATTGAATGGAGCGAAACAAAGGTACAAAAGACTCCTTCTATGCCGCAGTTGACCCTAGTTTCAAAACACACTTCTCAGAAACAATCGACTGTGAAAGGTTTCCACAAACCAGGTTTGCGGTTTGGGCTCAAAACCCGTAACAAAAATTGGACACACTCTTCCACCAAGTTTTCATTACCTTGTAAGCAGCACCCTAGCGACAAAGAACTGCTGGACATGACATTCTTAGAGGAAAGCAAGTGTGCACAATGTTTTTCAGAAATCAGCACAAAGTTTTCGGAATGTACTGCCCATCCAGGAAAGATCAGGCACCCGCTTCCCTATCGCTTTCTCAATACAGGTTATCATGCTCAAGGTAACAGGCCACCCAGCACACTCACTTCGGCCCAATCGTGAATGGTAAAAAAAGGAAAAAGCGGCAGGGATATCTGCAGCACAAATGGCTCGTGCAACTGATAAGCTTCTGTACAAGCCCTGTCACAGTAAGCGTGCAATGGTGTGTGTAGTGTTTTTAGACAAAGAAGGCGATAATTACGTTTTGCTTGGACCTCACCTGGTCCGTGGTGACGGACTCGTGCACCGTCTGCAAGGGTGTTCGTACGCTCGTCATGTTGACGGTCAGCGGACGCAAGTTGACTGCACCCCGGAGAACCTGCAGACAGAAAGGAAAAAAAAAAAGAAGCTATTACACTGAGCAGCAGAATATTCGGAACCATCAGTAAGCAAACATTACACACTGTACAGCATGATCTAGTTTGCAGACGGGCATGTTGTCCTCCCAGCAAATTAAATGTACATGAATCAACACAGTCCACGAGTGCAAGGTCCCTGTTTGTACCACAGAACTTTGAAGCACAAGACGCTACCGTGACCTCGAATAGGAACGCCATGGGCCTCCGCACTATCTGCGTTACCCGAATACCTGGTCGTAGTGTCCAAGCTTTCGCTGGCAGCATGTGATAATGAGTACAGCATTATAATATGATCCTGCAAAGCAAGACCCGCAGGATTGCACAAGGAGAGAATACTTTTTGAAGATGCAGACATGGAGTCAAGAGAGGGTCGAGAGCGTGACTTCACACAATGTGACACCAACTACTCTGCAGAGAGGTGGAGATCGGATGTGAAGCCACACCTTCACCAAATGTAAGGAGGAGAACAATGAGAGCCAGACAAGTGACTTCTACCATACATAAGGAGGTGACGGCTCTTCTCCCAGTATCTTCGCAGAGCCTTGCAACAACATAGGTGCCAGCAAAAATGCTGAAAGCCCAGTGAGAAAAGTATTGCAATGAAGTTAAAATGTGGATCCAACATCGGATTTGACTAGCTTGAATTGAGGCCTGAATAAGCACATTAAGTCGCTCAATCTAGTTAAGTTCGCAAGATAAAAAAAAAAAGTATCGTGCAAAGCTGTGCGAATATTAGGCTCGATTCAGTCCACTACAACAGCATCCCCACAAAATCTCCTAAGGGCCCCTCAATTGTCGCAATGACCTTAACTAACCTCCAACCAGGGCCAATATTCCGCGTACTCCATCGCCAATGCCGTACAATTTGGACGTTCCTCGTATTGAAGGTCCCTCTCTTGGGTCTTATTTTTAGAAGCACCTCCGTTCACCAAACTGCCTCCCCTTTCCAATTTATTTTTCCTCCACGAAGACTCGTGACAGACCGCGGATGCCGTGGATGTCGCATGCACCATGTACCAACCACCGTCAAGGGTAGACATCTCTTCCCAACTCATACATCCCACCCCATTGCGCGTAATGGGGCAGCAATGTTCGAGAGTTTTGTCCCATCAGCCATTACAGGAAATGCATGAACAGAGAAAGTGAGTATGTTGACAGTTCTAGAAGTCAGATACGTTCTGTAGGCTCTAGAAGTACTTTGACGCTGCCACAGAGACACCTACACAAAGGCAAAGACAGACAATAATGTTGCAAGTTTGTACTTTGTTATCTGTGCTTGTAGCTCAAACTGACAATGCCAAGGTGTTCTGAAAACTTGAAACTGTGTCGAACTGAGTGCACCGAGCCCACATTATGATGTTCCACATCTGGACCTGTTCAGTGGTTTGCAACAAGTGCAAGTTTGCCAAGTTTATACAGAAGAAAACGTCCCAGTGTCATATTTTGCACAGGGCCGAGCCTAGAATAGCACAAGCTTTGTGAAAAATGGTACTACAGCCACATGCTGCTCAAAACTCTAGCAGGCAATGCTACCACAGTTAGTCACTAAATAAGCTATAACAGCAGCCTCTGACCTCAGCATATCCTTACCTTCCTCAAAAACTGTCTCATGTACAGCATCTTTCAAGCCTCAAGCATAACAGAAGACTAACTGAACCGAGCACCTAGGCAGACGACACCCTCCGTCTGACATGCTCTCTCGACATCCTGAACTGGTGAATTTGTTTGACACGTGCCAGAAGTGCCTGCTTTCACACAAGCTGCATGTGAATGGCAGGTGACAATCAGGTGAGTCCTTCTGAAAGACCCCCTTCATAAAAGAGAAGCTGTTAAGCCTTTGTCTCTTGTGATTGACCAACATGTAGATGTATGCCTCACCCAAGGCAGTGTGCTTATTAAGTGGATCAGTACTGCCGCAACTGTCAACGTCGTGTCTGAGGAACAGATCTGAACACATGTACAGGGATGTGTGTGATCAACATTCCTCCTGGTCTGTGCCTTGATAACCTTTGTGAAGAAAATGGAATACAACTGTAGTGTACCTACTGCATTTGAATACTGCATAGCAAAACCACAAAGTGCACTAGGACGCTTAAGTCTAGCATCATGTATGTCATTCTGCCAACCAGTTGCAGCCAACAGGTAAAGTCGACACCTCACTTTTGTGAACTGCTCAGGCTCGTTTTAAGGTGTACACTTCAGAGACCTTGCACGGTGATCTATAACAATGCAAAACGTTAATTGGAAAAGTTGGCACGAAACTTGTCCAGCCATACAGCTGTTGAAGACATGTCAGTCTGGCATAGGCCTTGTCACAACCTTGAAATGTATGTTTCATCCTGCTATACGTGCTGGATTGGCAACTGCTACACAGTATGCATATCAAGTGCAGGTATGCTGGGAAGTAGTGCCCGAAATAACATCACACAGCGCAGGCTTGTTACAATGCTACTGGCACGAACGGGTGGTCGTTCTTCAGTCATTATAGCTGAATCACTTTCGGGTGAATAATTTCTTTCCGACATGCTGTATGTGCTAGTAGCTACAGATTCAAAAAACAAGTCTTAAGCCTAAAAGTCGACGAATGCCATTTTCCCATCTCCACCCTAGGCGCACAGCATTTGACGTCGTGTTAACTGTACGAGAGCTTATCTGACCGAATTTGCAATCGACAGCACCAGCCATGCGAGTATTTTGACACTAGCCCGTTATGAAACTTCAAAATTCTAACAAGAATAAAAATTTTCATTGAGAAAACAATCAGGCGGTGTAGCCACCCTACGCGCGACCATCGCCCGAACGCTGAACCTTCAACACTAGACTTGCAGACCATACTTTCCGTCGCCAACTCTACTGGTTAACAAATGCCACACTTTACTGCCAGGACAATCGAGCTTTCCGCTGGTGTGACCTGTGAATAAGCGCTCGGACATCGACTAGAATGTAGATAAGAGGTCAGCGCAAAATCGAGCGCCAGCCAACCATGTCGTCAGTCGGTTGCTAGCCAGTGTTTGCATTTCCCAACTGCCCGTACCGTTCGGCCGGCTTTTATGACTTTTTCAGTTACGCCCCAAAACCTATCTCACATTGTCAAAAGCGGTGACGCACCAGTCCTGCGCGTCGGTTTGCAGTCACAAAAGAACTTCACTCCCTAGAACCGGTACACAGCCACCACCTAGGCCTGCCCTTTAACGCGGAGCAACTAGCCCTAACACTAATGTTGGTCTGATGTGTTAACTTGCAGACCAGTGAATGAGACGAACGGAAGATGCACAGAAACTCGTTAATTTCCTTCGGCCGTGATTTCGTAGAATACCATATCTGAAGAGCGCTTGTGGCTGGTGCCAGGTCAGATATTTCAAACAAAGCGTGCTTGTGGGCGCTTTTCTATGCAGTGACTACACTCAAGTGTGCACCTACATTGCGCGAACCCTTCCAACGACAAAGTAACGTAATACGTACCTAAAGTACACAGTAAAAAATAAAGATTTCCTTCAAGGGTGCCTCCTTAACGTGGTTTTGAGCGAGCAGGTATCCAACGAATTCTGGGATGACATGGTGAGCTTTGCGCTGGTAGCACGCTTAATTCCTGTGTGCATAAAGCTATTTTTGCCAGTCAAACCAGACGAAGGCGATCAGCTCCACGGAAGAACGTTCACACACACACAGTTGTTATAAAACAAGAAATGAAGCCAGCCGAAGGCGACAGGCACCCCTTTCCGGTCGGCGGCGAGCTAGGCCTACCGCCGTCATGACTGTAACGTTTTTCACCGTTGTAAGGTCCACACCGTCGTTTTCATGCGTCCGTACAGTATTTGGCGGCCCTGTGCCCGCGTTATATATGCAAAATAATGTCCTCGCGAAGCAGCGAAGGGCAGAAAAGAATTAGAATAGACGCGATCACTCTTATGCCATGTCGCACAAGATGGCGGGCGGCCATCCACACACACTGGAGAAAAAAACGCGAACGTAAAAAGAAAATGAATACAAGAAAAGTTGCGCGCTGGGAGACGTGCGCAGATTGGCAGGCCCGGATTCTCGGTCAGGCGCGTTCTCGATTGGCTGCAAGGTGAGTCATAGCATCACGTGACACACACACGTTGCTCCTGCACTGCCCGTCTGCTTCAAAATGCCGCCCGAAGGCAGTGAGGTGGAACACGAAATGGTGTTTCCTTCCTTTCCTGTCCACACGGCAGATTTCTTTTTATTCTTTTTGTGTACGACATACAGGTGACGAGTAAGAGAAAAGACAGGATAGCGCTGGTAGCCCGGTCATTCCACCTGACTCAGTGGACCTCGCTAACGTGCGACCCAGGAGCAACAACAAATGGAGAAGGGGTACAGAATCATATTGCCCAGCGATGTGTCTCGTAATGACAAGCAAACACGGTGTTCACAATATATAAATATATTTTTTAGATTTGTATTAAAAAGAAAAGAACGATCGCCGAGGAAACGGCGGTGTATGTATTGGGAGGGCGATGACCTCCCATGCTTCGGCGAACGCGTTGTTTCCAGGTCGTGCGCGAGTAACTGCGAAACTTATCGAAATTCCTAGTAATTTTTGCGCGTTGATGATCTAGGAAGCAAATCACTCCGGCAATGCGACGATTCGATGAATCACACCGGCGGCGTCCCCATTTCTCTTCGCTGTATCTATTTTTCCCACCCTGAGGGGGTCTTCGTTGTCTCGACGTCGATAGAGCACGATGAAGTCATGAATGAGAATCCGTAGTCGATATCTGGGATATCCGCTGGCCGCGCACTTGTTTGCCGGCGCACTGATCGCTGCCCGTGCGCTTGTGCGTAGATGCACCAGGTTTGAGGATAAGGGCGCTGTGTACGTGAGGCAAGACATTTTATTTATACCTGCCCACTTCTGCTTCGACACTGACGTCAATCAGGCGGTCGTTTAGACCTTCGGGCACGAACGCGTGGAAACAAATGTTTGTGCAGCGAGTCGGTGGGTCCGGTCCTTCGGGAGCGAATCACGCACACGCCTTCATCTTTCATTTTATACTCTTACGCCTCTATTTGCGCGAGCCTGTAGGACAACGTAAGAAGCAGTGTCAGCTGGATTGCATATTGTTGAACGTCGAATTGATTCTTCTGCGAATAGCTGTCGACCACCAACGGTTAGAATACGCGTCAAACTAATGTTTGTTTGTTAGACCCAGCCGGATGGTGAATTTAGCGCCACATTGAAAAAAGGTGGTATTCGCGGTGCTATTATCCAACTTCCTGCTCTCAATGTTCATCTTGTGTGACATGGAGATATGATGCAGTATAGAAGGAGGGACTGTTGATCAAACATACAAGCACTATCACCGGTATTACAGCTCATCGCAATCGCAATCAACGTCATTTTCGACCGCGTTCCATCCAAGACGAGGGAGGAGCCGGAGATGAGGCAGGGCCGAATTTTTCGGTCCACTCCGTCCGGAAATTCTGCCACTGCAGCGGAAGCCGGATGCTGCACAGGAAATACCGAAAAGATCCTTCTAGTATTAAGAACCGAAGAAAGACGCAGAGAATCAACAAGATGCGGCGAATGTCGGATCACCTGTTCCGGCATGGGGAAGGGCACGTTATAAATAACACAAATACGTCGGTTTCTCTACTGAGGCCTGTTTGGTACTTTGATTTTGATGTCAGACCATAGCAAAAAGGCAACATTCTGTACACACTGTTCCGAACAAACATGCATACGACGCCTAGGTAGAGTGTTCAGTTCAAGATCAGTGGAACATGAACGAAGTCCCATGAGTTGGAAACATCTGTCGGACATGACCAGAAATCAGAAATTAAGACAAGTCCAATTAATCCACCTGAGACCAAATAGGCTGCCGAGTTATAACGATAGACAACTGATTCCACAACGCGAAAAAAATAAATAAATAAATAAAATCTCATCTCTCTGAATACCTACCGCAATATTGCGTCACCCTTCCGTGTACACATGATAAAACATGTATTTGTATTATATGTTACGACGTTAATCAGCTTAGACGAAATTTTCCAGCTTTGTGTTCCCCCATCATGATATGCTCAGTGTGATATTAAACACTAGCGTTCAGTCTTGTTTTTGAACAAAGTGTAGCTGCGTCACTTTCGCGGTTAGAGGTTCCTTGACTGTGAGGATGCGATTGATGTCGTTGAAGGTAGTCCAGCAGGTGATTTCATAATTATTATTGTCTAGTGTCGCAATAACCTAGGGGCCGTAATTTTACGTCCAGTGGAAGGATGTATCACATGCTGCTAACGCAAGGTTCCCTTAAATTGTGGAATAAGATTTACGGTGATGTGCGCTCTATTGGTGAAGCGACATAACTTTGGGTACAAAGAATGCGTAGACAAAGAAAACTAGCAGTTGAATTGGCACATAGGAATAAAAAGAAACATGAAAAAAAATGACCATCTGCCAGTTTCACTGGACAATGCATATTAAAACGCACTGCAATCGTGCAGGACGACGGATTTATACGCAAACGAGAGCAACATCTAAAAAGCCTTCAGGAGAATGGAAGCAGATGGTTCCTTAAGATGAAGTGAGGAAGAAAATTAAAAAAAAAGGAGAGGGGAGATCCTGGCGATGGTTTGATGAGGTCCTGCCATCAATTTTAAAAAGGCATCCAGCTAGGCAACGTCCTTGGGCATTCGTTAACGTTGATAACGTCGCCATTAGCGCTTCCCCGCTGACGCCTAAAGAAGATATGCTCACGATCTAATCAGGGAACACTGGGCGCTGGGTTACCAAGCTCTTCCGTCTGCTCATTTTTCCTCATTCACTCTTTTTCAGCACGCGGCACAGTGAAACTACCAAAAGAGATAACTCCATAACAGATAATAGAGTCACTGATGAACAAAACCGAATGTAACTTTGCCTAACTTAACCTGCGGTTCTTTTCGGATTGAATCATAAAAGAAACGCCTTTTTCTTAGATTAGTCGCCCATTGTCTCCCGTTCAGAAGCAAGAACTAAAAAGAGAAAAAGCAAAAGGTGCTACAAAGGAAGCATTTTCGATCGTTTTCCGCTAAAACCAGTACCCGTGACAAAAACAAACAAAGAAAAGGACACACGGAGACAGGCTGTTACCTCCGACTTCCCACTTCCGGTCAAATTTCCCATCAGATTACGCAGGAAGAAGCAGACAGCGTCAAAGCAAACTCTCCACGTGCTAACATCAGCAAATGCTCTGTCACAGACAAGACACGCGAAGTAGTATTGCTCCCGACCAACGCAAACGCGGTGTCACCCCTCGACTTAGAACTCGTGACATCACCGAAGTCCAGCTGAGAGTAATGAAACGGAAGCATTGCGGCGCAAGCATGGAGGAAAGAATAGAGAGGGGACGAATTAACGGAGCGAAACCTGACGCCGAAGATGGCAACTATACCGGGCAAGAGAAGCCACGTGACTTCAAGCATTTCCTCTCTTGCATTAGCAACAGTATGACATTCAAGAAAGTACTCCACCCTTTGACATGGGATGTTCACACAACTAGAAAACACTGAGATGCATTTCTGTTCACCAAGCCAGCTTTAAAAAGATTTCACCAAGAGTATCGAAATCCCACGCGTTTCTCTTCAAAATCAGCATTACCGTCTGCTCCTCCGGCAGACGAGCGGAAGCCTTTCCCACGCATGCGCGCGGCTGGAAAAAGTCACGTGACTGCCCGGTATCGTGACG
>JARGYV010108612.1:0-13698 GCA_029532675.1 Ornithodoros moubata | reverse complement strand
AGGACGCACACTAAGGCGTGCAACATGCCGCCAGCCTTGGCAGGCAGACCGCACGCCTCCCCCTGTTAACGATACACCACCACCACCACCACGTGGAGTGTGGAGCTTCTATTGGCGGGAAGATGTAGTAAAATGCAGATAGTGTGATGAGAGCTAACATAGGAGAAGGCGGTTAAATGGAGTTAAGGATGGGCTGGGTGTCATTTGTTGTGCATACATGAATGTACCTGCGACTTACATATTGATCACGCTAGAACATCAGTTGTTGTATAAAAATGCTTGTGTGATGCCTAAACTGATGGTCTGCAGCTGATATTGTCACTCTCTTGCCAACAACCAGAAGTGTCAACATAGGACTACATCTTTTTTATTACAGGTGAAAAGTTAATTATAAGGGCAATTATTTCAAATTAAACTAGGCAAAAACATAGGTACTTAGACACCTAGATAAGAAACCACGCTAGTAAAATGCATAGTTTTTATAAATTCTCTCACGTACGTGCTTCGACTTATCGCGCGCTTTTAAGTTTGTATGCGAACAAGCTAGAAAGTGAATTCTAAAAACTACAAAGAGTCAGTCAGTTAACAATTGTAACGCACACTGGTAGCCATCTCTATTCTGAAGTAGATACTCGTGTACCTCTAGCCACAGTGGTAACCTGGTGCAGCCATCTAATGGTTGACACAATAAAAGAACAGCGAGCCTAAACCTTAAATAAGGACGTACGCACGGACCTCAGAGTGCCAAATCAATACCGAAAACTGAGAAATAAAAAAAAATTGAAATAGCCACAAATACCAAGAGGAAAGGTAGAGAAATATGGTAGATGAGAAATAAAAGAAGAAAGGTCTTAAGAAAGTCTTAATACATAATTTTATTCACAGTTGCATGTAAGTACGTAATTATATCACTAAAGAATTATTCCTGCACTCCAGGTCAGCGAAGCTCAGCTTGTTCTTTTATTAGCCCATTATATTTACGTGCCTCCCAAGATACATGACTCCATGGCGACATTATTATTTTTTTTTTTTTGTGTGTGTGTGCGTGAAGAATTGGTGCTAAGTTCATAAAGGGTAGTTTGACCATTGGAATGAGCGTTAGAACATATCAAATATGTCTCCAGGCTTTATATAACCGAAGTTATTCGAAAAAAGTGGCGCAAAGTACAACATTCTCCCCTACAATAATCTAGGTTTGCGAAATATTTATAGAACGAAAGAGCGAGAGGGACACAATATGGCCGTCTTTAGTGATTTCGACGTGGCGGCGTGCATTGGATGGATTACGCTAGCCTCGGCAGCTCGGTAGCTGGACGACCTTTGCAGAGTGAAGAAAATGTGGGTCAATCTATAGATGAAGTCTTTCTTTTTCCAACTGCACACCTCCATGCTGCCCGTTAAAACCTTTCTTCATCAACGGGGTATTTTCCTACCGTGGCCCACTAACTGCCGCTGCTGTAGTGAGCCAGATACCACAGGTCACTGCTTTATTTACATACGAAGATGCTGTTTTCTTTCTGGAAGTATTTCAACGAGCTTTCAAGAAAATAATACTCGTAAATTTATTTCTAAATTTATTTCTAAGTTTCGTAAATTCTGTTATGTTACCAGTTCAATCGGATGTACGTGTACCATTAGATATGTTAATGATCATAGGCATCCATTGTATGTGGGTATCATGTGCGAAATTCCTATGTGGTGAAGCCCGTTGTTATTCCTGGGTCCTCTTCCAGGAATAGGTTAAATGTATCAAAAGTATTTACGAACTGTGCAACATGGACGATGTGCAGTGGTTTTACGCATTTAGTGACATTCAGCGTGAAAGCGTTTAGCGTGTGAGTAATTTTGGAATAAAAGTTGTATTTGTTCTCATAGGATTGAATATGTTTCATGCATTAAAAGACAAAGAAAAAAAAATCATTACTCTTTCTTGTGTTAAAAAAAAAAAAGCTATTAAAGACATAATCTGCGAATTGAGTTAATTTGCCGACGGATAGTTGCAACTGCCTCCCATAAAACGTCCACCTGAAAATGACACGTCATGCACACACAGGTATATCGTGAAATATCTGTTTGCAGAGTTCGGAAACACGCCGTTCACTGAAAGATGAAACTTCATATTGCCCTTCGCTTAGATAACACAGCTCTATTGTGATTCTTGTGCTGTCAACTGTACCGGCTCACATAAATTTAATTAGATTAAATTTGACTTGGATGTCAGTTTCAAATCACTTCCTGCAGCCTACGGTGAACCGCACCAGATACATACACACAGAAACGTAACCGCTGACAGGCGTCGAAGAACGATGATCAAGTATACGGGAATCATGTCTTTCATTCTTGTTTACAGGAAAAAACTGGGCCCTATCGTCGAAAACTCTTCTTTTTCTCTTGATCACGGCCAGCTTCTTGCTCGTGCTGCTTCCATTTGTCATCGTTCTAGCACTGAGATACAGGAACAAAGCACCTGAAGAACCAGGTGAGATTTCACTTCAGTCTACTTGTTGTTTGCCCAGCTTCCTTACTTTCCCCAGGCTGTCTAAATTATCCGCAGTCCTACCATGTGGCGTCGCTCATGATCTTTGTTGTCTCGCGAGGTAAACCCACCAATTATTCATTTATTTATTTACTTGTTGTTTAGCGAGTCATTTATAAATTGCTACAGATAACGCTTGTCAGAAATTGTGGAGACATGTTCAGGGGCCTCAAGCACGACACAAAACCAGAGCGATAATAATAATAATTGGTGGGTTTACGTCGCGAGACAACTAAGATCATGAGCGACGCCACAGGGTAGAACTGCGGGTAATTTAGACCACTTGGGGATCCTTCGACGTGCGCCGGAATTCTCCGACACACGGTGCCAGTAACAATGTTTACCTCCACACTTTGCTACCGTCCTCGGCCGGGATCGAACCCGCGAACTTGAGCACAGAAGCCGGACACGTTACCACTGCGCTGCAGATCGACAATGAAGAAATATGTTTTTATCAAAAAACCGTTGCAGTGGGCTAATCGACCGGTAACATGATCGAACTCTTACCTATTTTTATGCTATAGAGAAATTACTTTACAATAACCACACCGTGCCGCACCAAATATGCACACGAAATATATATTTTCAAACTAGGCTCAATATACAGACGCAATTTTATTCTACAAGCTTGGCTTCTTACTGTATATGCACTCGTAAACCAAGAACCAAGGTTTAGAACCGGAACTACACCAGCGGAAACCATAACTTTTTGGCTAACGTCAGCTGAACTGGGCTGAACATATACGCGTACATAGGTCCTCAAACGAAAATCACATGAGCTTTCAATCTCCGCATTGAACATCCCGCCATTATTCACTGCGCAAACCAATCAGGTGGATTGGAAACAGTGTCAGTAGTTCACGTTTCGGTTGTTGAACCCTGAACCGAGCCGATACAATCGGAATTGAATGGAAAGCCCGTTAAGTAACAGTTCTAGACATTATAGTACAGCGTGACGTGACGAATAAAAAGATAAAAATGAACATTGAAGAGAGAAAGCAAAAGGTGTACAAGGCAGAGAGATATTTTATTAATTTTCGACGCACGATTCAGGTTTTCGTCACACATAATTTCCCGCATTGCTTATGATAGCCTAGGGAGGATCGTTGCAAGATCGATCATGAAAGGCGATCTGTCTAGCCAACTTGGAGTCTGGCTTCGAAGATGCTGGCGTCATCGGCCTGTATATAGGTAGAAAGCGAAACGCTGCGATCGGTATGAGGACACGTCTCCGACTGGTCCACCAACGACCAGTGTGTGCGTCTTGTTTCTCGGTTCTTAGTTCTCAATGTGTGGTGTTGAAATCAACGGACGAGAAAAGTCCAGTACATTGTACAGGGCTAACAGCAGAATGAACTATTCTAAGCACAGTCTGCGTCCCTTTTATGGAACTGCCACGAAGCAGCGAATGTAAACTTCTGGTGAGTATAGCGTAGGGACGCGATGCAAATAACGTTTAGGGCCCGTATACCCGAGCGCGGAATGTCGTGAACCCGGTTGTTATGAGCCCTTCTAATAGCGAGCTAGCAGAAGCGTACGGATTTTTTCCGATACCGTCCTTGCGCAGAACGGATTGTATACGCTGGGACATTTGGCTGAGGGGCGTTGTCATGGAGCTGGTGGCAGCTGCTAGACATCACACCATGAGGACGCCTTTCATCTCTCAGGGAGTTGAGAGAATTTAGTGGTACTATGTGCTCTGGCTTTAGTCAACGGTCACAGATGCGTGATAATCGAAACTTAAATAAAGAAGAAAATATGAAACAGCTGTTCTACGGGATGCCCCTCGCACAGTTTACATTTCACCATTCTATAGTTCATTATAGTGGTAGACTTCGTACCATAGTTTTGGGTTTTCATTAGGGGGCGTTTCCAAGACTAGAATGGCTGTTACGGTCAACATTGTCGTTATTGTTGCCTGTATCCAGAGGGGTCCGAAAATGAAAGCTAGGACAGCCACTTTCTCATCTCAGCAACCAACAAACAAGTATATCAAGATAGAAGATTCCCTTCGAAGAAGTAACTATTAGTCCTGAAGATGCGTCTCTCGGCTGTCTCTGGAATTCTAAGTTTAGAATGCAAAAAGATTTTTTCGAAGTCGTCTGGGGACCCATCGTCGTTGAGGAAAGGAAGTAACATTCCCTGTTGTCTGATCATCGTTCAACAACAACGACAATAAAAAATAACGATAATGCTGTGGGGAGTTTCAGGTCATTGTTGAAATGTGGTGGCGGTGGTGGTTGTGTCGTTGTCTGCTAGCCGTTCCTGGCATAGCCAGCCGTTGAAATGTCTTCCCTTCAGTGGCACATATTAGTGGGTTTTACCACACGAACATGCCAGAACATGCAGGTTTCTCAGTTCCAGACAGATTCTAAGTTTAAAGAAGCACTTTTAAACAGCCCGACCACACACACAAATTCACACACAAAAAGAAGTTGAAACGCGGTTTCACTTCAGCCAGTACTGCACAAGGCATCTGACGTAGTTGATAGGCGAATTTTAACTGAGAATATCATTAACGGCGTAGATGACATCTTGACTGTCAACTCATGAGGCAGTAGGTAATAAGTTCCATTGTTCTTTACCGAAGTGGGAACATTCTTCGTCGACTTTTAGCTCGCCAACGCTTGGATCACCAATGCCATGCAGTTATACGTAGAGTACACTTGTGCTCGCTCTTGTCCTCAGATTCTCAACCGTCTGTCCTTCACTGTCAGACCGTACTCCATTATTGGACGGTCTAAGCTTCATGGAGCTCATATATACGGGGGGCTGCTGAAGATTGAGGTAAAAATAGATATTTCCTTTCAATGCGTTGAAGATGTTGGGTGTGCAGGAAAGACCGGTCATGTACTCTTCTGCAACACTGGCGGAGCGTAAGCACCTGCAATGCGACAAGATATGACGCTGGACTTTTCTTCAGGAAATATCGTTTCCGGGAATGTTTTCAGTTCCGTTTATAGCAGTATCATTTCATGCCAAATTGCCGAGCTTTGGAACGAATGGCTCATGCATAGGGCATTACAGAATACGATCAATGCCGGGTACGCAAAGACCTGACGAACAAAACCTGACAATGCCGAAAATACTGGATGCCAATTCGCTTGAATGAGTAAACTACCAATTTCCCTAAGTCACCGCATTAGTGAGTCTCATCAGGTATTCCGTCCGCAATGTCTGCGCAGTCATACCCGCCACTGCAAAAAGATACAAGACATCGTCTCTGAAGCTCCCTACGCACTCCTGTTGCTCGAATCGAGAAACCTAGTACGTAGCAATCTTTGGGTACGCCTTTAAACGACTCTGAACATTCTCATTTTGCTAATCCTATGTTATTACTTTCGCAACACATTGCTGTAGGGTTCTTCGCTTCATGCAGGCTCACGAGGCCTTTAGGCTCACGAGGCCTTTAGGCTCACGAGATCAACCGTAAAAGCTACTTATCTTGCGCTCGGTGCCCTTCTTCTTTGCTTGTGGCATTCGTGGCGCATCGATACATAGATTGTGACATTGTTGTAGCATTCGAATTAGTCCAGCTGATAGCTTCTTCTTCTTCTTCTGCCTCCACCTGTCTGGCCACTGTCCAGCATCTGTGACCGCTGTGTTCATTTAATATGGCATCTTACCTATGTTATGCGCAGTACCTATTCGCTATACATATGATATGCTATATGAGCAGTATTTCAAAAAGAGGGAACAAGTTCTCTCTTATGTATGACATCCGCCATTGCATCAAGACGTCAGGGTAAGCGGCCATAATGTCTTGCTCCGCGTAAATAAATAAGTCCGCATGTATACCTTCCTTGCCTGGAGTGCTTCCCGGGGCAACGACATCGCCCAGAAATCTCATTTTTATATTATTTTGACTCTGTGTGCGTTGGAGTCCCCACTTCATGGCAATCTTGTCTATCAAGTCGGTCGTCTTTGTGTGTGTGTGCGCGTGCCTGGGAGCACTATTTGCTGTTCGACGACTCTCAGAAAAGGTCATGTTGATTCCGATTGCGTTTATACATTTGCGCACGCTCGACTGAATTGCCTCATCAAGCTTGGAGGGAACTGGAGGAAGATGGGAACAAGGTTTACGGCACACGGGTTGCGTTGCGTTTGCATGCTGGACAAGAGAGTTCCAAAGGCTGATTGTCGTTTCTCTCCCTTGTTCGCTCCGTTTTTCCTCGTGTCGTTGCAGCAAAAAAAAAGAAACCTCCATGTCATTGCAGTATGTTCAAAGCGCCTCTAGCGACTAGTTACGGTTACAGCTATAGTGCTCTAACAAGGGCTTTAGTTTTTCGTAATCCCAGTACATCCCTACATGCTTTATATCCTTAACCGCTGAATCGCAGACCAAATGACTGTGCTGGTCTGAACTGTGAACTGCAGTTTCCTTGCGCCCGTGAAAAGAGAAAAAGAAAATTGGGGGCTGATATAGGTACGAACGGTGTTGTGACGGGAAGCGCAACGGATTTCGTTCCAACTTACATGCAGTAAATACCGATGGAAGCAAAATCTCAGCATTGCGTGCACAGCGAATATGGCATGAGACCAACCACAGCTCTACAACAAGCTGTGAGAATAAACGTTCCATATGGTTGGGTTCAGTAAAAGATCTGAACCCTGACCGCCAACACATCGACAATGTGCACTAAACGCCATTTGTTGTTACCAAAGACATTGAGAAGGAGACAGTTTTTCGTAAGCTTTTATAATGTCTGGTTGTTCGGAAGGCGAAGTCATGCGTGTAGCTGCAGGCCTGTGTTCGTCACGAAATCTGATGACTAAGTCACCGTTGAGGGCATACTTACAGCGCAAGTTTCAGGAGGTGAAAATATGATATTCTTGTCTAAAGGAATTGTGATAGAGGAACCTTTCTTCCAGTACCTAGTGCGCAAGAAAAAATAAATTCTTTCCGTCAAGACAGCTTACAGTGCGGTCACTGCTGAAGATGAAATTAGCCAAGCGTGTCTATTTGTGGAATTTTCTCAACAGGAGACCTGCCGTCTCTGTCGTTTAATTCCGAACATACGTCAATCTCCTCTACGGCTGGTCAGTTGACACTCTCAGTTGCTCTCAAGTAACTAATTTCAAGATGTGTTAATTATTTTTATGTGATTTGCTGATGAGTATAGATGAAAAAAATACTGACTATCAGCTCAGGCGACACGAAGATAGCTTCGTTGTTCTTCTGTTTGTTTTTTTTTTTTTTTCAAACCTGGTGACCATTACCGCGGAGAACCTGTGTATAAATTTTGCTAAATATAAATATATATATATCATATGTCGCTCATTTTACGGGCTATTTCTTGTCACTAGGTGTGCGACTTGTGTAACTCTCTGTTGAAGGAGATAATCTATACATATATAATGCAGTTGACAAATTACGGTGTAGTGTCTTGTATCAGTATTCAAACAATTATGTATTATTCTAACAACTAACATCTGTGTGCAACCTGTAACATGGTCAAATCTCAGTACTCATTTTTTTAGCTTTTTTTTTTTTTTTTCCAGTACCCCGTTTTACGGGGTGCTAGATATTCCAAAAATAGTTTTGTCGTATAGTTTGTCGACATTACAGTATTGACATTACAGCAATGAATTACTTTTACCGATAATTTGTAATGTAACGCATTACCTCCGACATTAAATAATTGGTAACGTAACTCAGTTGCATTCTGGTAGTAATTTTAATAACCTTACTTCATTAGTTTTTTACAAAATAATTGACGGTGTACTGGGGGAAAAAGAGAGTTGCAAGTTGACAGGTTTCAAACGTCCACTATGGACATTTATTACGCGGAATTATCACGTGGAAGGTCAGTGACATTCCACGAGCATGTTGCTTTAGTTAGTGTACCCACACACAGATGATCTTGTGGATATGTGGAGGATCGATCATCGTGTGGAACTGACTTTCCTTCCTGCCTGCGCTCTGGAATAAGAGAGACGCTGAGAAAGCTGAATCTCACAATCAGTTTTGGCCGCTTCACTACCCGTGTACGTGTCCATGAGACAGACAGTAATAACTCTGTAATGTCATTACTGTTGCATAGTAATTGTAATGTAATGACATCACATTTCACTTGCAGTAATGAGTAATGTAATTTAATTACATTCAGACTAGGGCAGTGACTAATATAACTTAAATACATTTTCGAAGTAATTTACCCATATATGGTCAGCGGACACGTCACTGTCGCAGGAAGTACGTGTACACTTCTCGTAACGTGTCTCGTACCAGAAACGCAGGTCGACCATGTGAAGTACTGCCTAGACGACGCCTGCTATATGAATATTTGCATCAGTTCTGGCCAATGGAGAGGACAATGGTTGAAACGTTTTATCTAGTCATTTTTGCGCATACATTTTGATTTTGAATTGATACTATTGAATAAATAAAAGAAGGCAGAAATTGAGTTCTTCACCACACGAGTTGGGTTGTAGCCAAATCCGAAACAGCACAGCCACTCTCCCGTGTGATTTCGAACATGTTCAATAGTAATATTACTCATAAGTTGCCACTCCACATCCATGTGCTAGGAGGACCTCACTAGCACGCCAGACACATCTTCTGCCCCTTTCCAGAACGATACTTGCCCAAATTGCGAAAGAACAAAATGAGTGTGTTGGTTACGCGTACGCTTGTAGTGTGGATACGCCTGTAGTGTGTGTTTGTCCTCGCCTTGTTTGTGTTCTCCTATTGTTCTGCCCTAATTGGCATAGTACACTGAATGAACAGTGTAAAATCTAGAAATCTAGAATCAAAGGTCAGCATTACATGTTTATTCTTCCTCGTGTGCTTGATACCTCTGGGCTGCTCATGACTTGTGAATGTTCAACCACTGGTTCACCCCTCGCGCGTGAACATACAACTTGTCATACAGCGTGCTGCCTATGTGCATGATAACTTCCTGCGGCTACGCCAGTGCTTCGTCAAATAAAAAAAAAAAAAAGCTTTTAGCCTAGAACAGAGAAGATAGCCAATTCCTATTCACTGAGTTGACATGGTCTGACTTGACTTGTTGAAAACATTAGGCGATGCTTCTTTTTAGATCGCTGCCAGTATGCAAATTGCCAAGGAAAGACAAACGGCATTCTTTCTCCTCAAATGAGAAGAGGTAATGATTCCAGCGTTTCTCTCCTTGAACCAATTTCACCTGAAAACATACGTACAGAAACCTGGCGCACAACTAAGGGTAATCCAGCGATTGGCTTTGTCTAGGCAGCACTCTTTCTATATTTATGTAGTGACTATCACTGCACTACGAACTCGTCGCGGTAGACTGCGCTAAAACTGTAATGCGGTTGAGCATAAACATTAAGGCAAGGTAGGTTCTAGTCAAGAAGTAGGTGTAATTTCCCTTAGTATATACAGGGATATAACTCGGAATGGATGGAATGGAAAAGGATGTGGCACATACTGTATTGGACAAACATGTCCGTAATTGCAAAGTCGTTGCTTAAGGGCGTTCTACCAACGGGGCCCTGTGCTTAAGAGAGTGTTTTTGCGTGGCTTGTAATACGGGAGCAGTATCTTCGCAGATATATTTCGAGGGTTTGATGCCGTGTATATCGTTCGAAGTAATCGGGCTTGTGTTTCCATCTCTAGGATTAATTGCTGCTTTTCATTTATTCCCTGTTGCAGATGAAAAAGACGTGCACCAGGAGAAGCAGTAAGTATTGTTTTACAGATTGGATACTCATGTTTCTAGTCTGTTATTATTGATTATCAAAGCTTCACGGCGGGTAATAGTAACGGGACTCGTCCTAGCAACTGGATCCAGTTATCTCAAGGCGTCGAGCACCGCAGCGAGCCAGGAGTTTTCCCAGAAGAAGCCTTCGTTACGACGATGACGTGTAAGATAAGTTTAATCCATTAAAAACAAGGTTGGTAGGGCTTGTACGAACAATGCAAATGCGTCTTATCTTGTGTTCTATACAAAACTTCAAGTTGCCATGAAAAAATTTTTTCTTGTGGATTGGTTATGAGCACGTAAATGAACTCTTACGTCCAACAGGCGAGTACTTTGCCAATGAAAGTAAGCCACGAGCGAGATGATCTTGTGGAATCCGCGTCCTGTTGGCATACTCCACAGCTGTGGCCTCATGAGTCGAGGGATATCGCGGCACTGGTCTCGGTGGTTATTCGAGCCATTGTCAAGTCATTTTATTCAGACCACATTCGAGACTCTGAGAAATATGGAGGTTACTTCCGAGCTGAAATTCATTGTCCAAGAGACAGTTCCTGGTGGTATTACTCCTATGGGCAGGGCTCTCTCACCAACGCGTAAACTCGACTGAAACATTTGTCATCTGCTGCAACATCCGTTCGAGTGTTGCAACAATCGTTAAGAGTGACGGTGCCGTTCATGAAACTTCAAGCCAGAACAACAAAGGCAGTTTATTCTTCATAATCGCTGACGGCGTACCAGAAAATCTCACGCTCATAGCTGATGTCGTCTTTATGTAATTCGTCGCAACATTGAACAGATTCAGACCCGCCTGATCATCAGATAGTAGATGAGACGATGGATATTGAGTATATGCCAGAACTCCTTCTCTAGAAATGTAAACAAACATCATTTGGCAACTGTCTAATGTCAGCACGACAGGTCTGACACGCTGACAGACCTGAGTCAGTGGGTTCGTGAGAGGAGGCGAGGGGCGCTGAGATGTGAGGTGCGCTGAGATGTGAGGTGGAGCAAGAAATTGTATTTCGGAGTGGCCTCACATTGCTGGTATTGTCGCGGAACTGTAACCTTCGAAATTAATTTTCTCGTCGTTTACGTGATTGTCTAAAGAGATATCGGAGTCTCTTGAGTTTGGTACGACGAACATTATAGCGCTCGACTGGAGTTAGAATTCACATCTTTATGGAACCCAAGGTCATTTTCACGATCGGTTATGTACTTGTTTGTTTGTAAAAGCGCCTAATTAAAGTAATCGCAGGCAAAAACTCTGGTATAGCTTCCGGCTCACCTGATTGATAGCGCACATTCGTCATTACTTAACATGTACATTACATGAATTGAATAAACAGGGTTCTCTAGAGAGTTATATGCAAAGCAAATGAAATGAGGAAGTAATGCCACGGAGAACGAAGCTGAGGAAGTAGATCGCATTGTTTTAGTGTCAGGTGACTAAAAGGGTGTGCATTTATTAACTCCTCAGGACATAACATGTTGAGCAAAAGGAAACGAAAATACGGTGGGATGGGTCGCGGTGACGCGTCAGGACTCTAAGCTACAGAATACGATGCTTAGTTGCGCAATAACTATGTTATTGGATTGCGAAGAAACGCGGAGAATTGTATCTTACTTTGACTTACTTCTCTACTGTTCTCCGTGTACAGATGAAAGGAAAGCATTCCAGATTTCTCTCGATTTCTTTGCCTTTTAACAGGATACTACTTCACAAACCCCCTGATGAATGAGATATGAAATACGAATGTTCTGACTGGCAGCTTTGCACTGAATCGGCTCCGCATTAGTAATTAAAAAGTTGTTGCCAGCACGCTCGACGGATCACAGCTATGCCATTCTCACACAATGTGTCACATACGAAGGCGTGCAACGCGTAAAAGAGTGCAGGTGTTAAAACTCCTCCTGAGACTGGTTGCCAGCCCCATCTTCACCTCCTTGCGTTACCACTGACAAGTGGACTATTTAGCTAGATAGATATCTTTATTTTCCACACCAATAGAATAGGGTTTTAGAAACAGGGTTGTGTAGAAACCCAATTTAGAAATAGGGCTGTGTCCCTACTTAATAGCTCCACTATATTTGTTGCTGTGCCCCATTTCATCTTGTTGCTAAGATCTTCTCACCGTTTCTCAACATTTTTTTCTTTGTGTGCAGCATTTCAGGCTCCAGTAAACGAGCACCCTGAGCAGCCCCTGCCGTCTTTCACATCTCCTGGCGTGTCCGACGGCCAGGCTTACTGCACAAGGAGCGTCTGTTAGAGGCCAAAACCATAGGATGTCTCAATCTCTTCCTCTTGCTCAATGCAGAGCGGCGGTGAAATAAGAACGGAACGGCCGCGGTCCTGCCCCAGTGAAAGGAGCTTGCGCAGATAAGATGTTCTAGGACGCAGCTGTCCGAAGAGTTACTTGTAGGACAGCGGTCAAAGGTGTGAATGTCGAGTGCACCGATTGAACAGCTGACAATACATCGGACTTACAATGAAAGCAGTGCGGTTGAACCGGGTGAAGCGATGTAGATGACATTGACCGCGCTGGCCAGTTTGCCAGCTATGAAGTTTCAAGCGTTGTTACAAACTCGAGTGACATGCACAAAGGGACATGGTGGAAGTCTGCATGCAGAGAAATCTCATTTAAGAAATGACTTCATTGTGAAGCGTGGTGAAGAAAAGCATGATGACTCAGTCATGGCGTGGTGTAAACGTTGTGAATAATTGCTTGTAGCGTCTGTTTTGTATACTAACATGAAATGCGCCATTGGTGTGGTTTGCGACGCAACTGGCAGCGATGCTCGCTGATTTCTTCTGACACTTTCTTTTGCGAGATGCGCGCGATGCGCGGCTTGTGAATCTAGCGCTATTGTAACGGTTTCAGAAATTCGTGACCGACTTTGTTGTATTGTCAAGATTTCCTACTTTTCACTTCCGTAATGCTACAGAACATTAAAAAAAAAAAAAAAAAACTCAGGTGGTCAAAATTGACCCACAGACCGACCACTGTGGCGTCGCGACGTAAAGCAACCAATTATTATTATTACAGCTTGAGACTCGCGAACCTACGCAATGTGCGGTTATGTGCGGGTATATATGTCATTCGAGGTCTGAAGACTATATTCTGAGAGATGTTTCGAAAAGGAGCTTGTCGTTGTTTAACGCGACTGTGAGTAATCAAGCTGTCAGATATCAACGTTTTCTTAAATCGTTACAAGACATCGTTAGACGAAAATGTCTTTATAATATATATTCTTTATATTATACTAGGGGAGACTCAGTGAGAGAAGAAGAAAAAAAATTGTTGAGCGCTGGGACAACCACATCAAGATTGCCCGAACCAGTTCCTGACTGGCCATGCTTCTTGACCTACACTCTGAAAACAGCACTTCACCGCATAGCACAGTGATGACCAATACGCATTCCGAATGATATCGTTCATTAACCTGATTGGCAAAAAACGGTGGGCGTACGCCATTTCT